>JAXMNL010001282.1:5408-21753 GCA_035128595.1 Eptatretus atami
CAATGTTAACACCACCTCTTTTGATTTATAATTGACCCACCTCCGAATACAACCTAAAACCCAATTTGCTTTAGCTATAGCTGCCTGGCAATGTGCTGCCTGCTTACCTCCCGTATCTATTACCACCCCCAGATCCTTCTCCTGTGTGGACTCACCGCTCCAATACCCCTTACATCTGTAATCTCTATTTTCATTGTTCATTCTCATCTCCCAACACCTTACACTTGCTCAGGTAAATTACATCTGCAATCTTTGCCAATCTACGCAAGTTCAATACTTTCCCTTGCACCTGATCACCACCCCTCTGCTATCCACCTCACCTCCAAGCTTTGTGTCATCTGCACATTTGGAAAGCTTACCTCTTTACCCCACTATCCAAATCATTGATGTAAATAATGAATAGTAATGGTCCGAGTACTGATCCCTGAGTACCCCACCACTTACATCCTCCACAAGACATCCTCCCACTCACAGCCACTCTTTGCTTCCCATCACAAAGCCAGTTTGCAATCCAATTAGCTACCTGACCAGCCACTCCACAAGCTCCTCACTTTGATTAACAACCTCGATGTGATATCTTATCAAATGCCTTCTTAAAGTCAGATACACTATGTCACTGCCTTTCCCTCATCCACCCAATCAGACACTGCTTCATGGAACTTTAAAAGATTTGTTGGAAGGAACTACCTTTGGTAAACCCATGCTGACTACCTTTAATTATTTGTATTTGTTTAAATGTTCCTCATCGGTCCTTAATTAATGTCTCCAACACCTTCCCCACCACTGAAGTCAAACAACAGGTCTGTAGTTTCCCAAATTCTTCTCTACGATCCTTTCTTAAGTAATGGTGTTACATTTGCGACTCTCCAATCCTCCGGTACCTGTCCTGACTCCAGGGGAACTATTGAAAATATCCGTTAACATCTCGCTTACCTGCTCAGCCACCTCCATCAAACTCTCGGGTGCATATTATCTGGACCCGGAGCCTTATCTTGTCTTAGATGACCTCGTTGTTCCTTTACTTCCTCCACTTCCAACCTGGATCTTCTGTAAAGCCCTTCCTCACCTCCTCGATAGATATTCTCAGCTGTGTGCCACACATGGCTGCAAGAATAGAGATAATCAGTAAGCCAAGTGTCACTTATGCCTCTGGATGCCAAGTCAGAGATTTTGGGAGAGCAAAGTGGGGTCAGACCGCATGACATCTTGAGATATCTCCAAAGAGACGGACCCTGATCCGAGTCCGACATTTGAAGAGCCTCCATCCATTTGGGAAGTAGAAAGCAGCATGCACAAGGCAGATGAACTGCTCTGAATCCCAAATTGGTTGATTTGAGATGAGCTTTGGAGAAAAGGATGGATTTTCAAATCAAACTGCCGATAATGGATGATTCCATTGACATTTGTGATGGATTGGAAGTAAGCTGATAGGTTTGTAAGTTAAGGGGGGTCCTTTTTTGCCACTTTGTTGTGTAAGGCATGTATTGGCAGATTTTCGAGCAGATGGACACAATACTGGGGCAAATAATCAGTTGGAACGGGGCAGAGATGAGGATGTGAAGAGAAGCTTGGGTTGTGTTTAGAGACGTGAGCTGATGCCGTCCCGTGTCCAGTGAAACAAACATCCATTCTTCTTAGGTTGAAAAAACACAGAGTCCGGAGCATGGGTTAATGACTGTGTGGTTGGGTACAGGTCCAGCCAAGGCGTTGGGGACACAGGATTTGGAAGGCAAACACATTTTTGAAGGCATTCGCCTTTCGTGACGAGTGGTCCGCTGTGTGCCTTGAAGAGAGATAAGAGAGGCAGCCATACTCCAGAGACACAGAACCTAACAAGGTGCCACCAGGTTTTAGAGGAGGGAAACCAGTTTGAAATTTCAATATTGAGGTTGGCAGATGTTCTGGCTCTCCTGAGAGTGGACACACACTTGTGGAAAGCACTTGACATTGCCTTAGGTCGGGGTTGCCTTCCAAAAAGAGAAAGCAAGTTGTTTAAAAGCAACTGCTTCACCACATGATTCAGTTGTACTATCGTTGGAAAAGAGGCGGGCTAGCTGAACACGATATTGGATGGATTGTGTGCAAAATGAGAGAAGAGCAGGTTTTCTGTGAAGAATTCCAGGCTGAGCATATTCAGGGCGACAGATATAGGGACCAATCCTGAATGAGATGGCTGCTTGGCAAGTCCCTGCCAGTTTCCCTGGTGAACTGCCAGGACTTCTACTGCACGAAGGTGGATCTCTGAGAACAGAACAGAGAGAGTTTACTCTCACAAGCAGATGATCAGATGAGCAAATTGGAATGGAGCACAGAAGACCCGCCGAGACATTCGAAGGAAAGTTTTCTGATCACAAAGTCCAAAGGCGAGGATTTGCCATTGGTATGAAATTCCGGCTTGGAAATTTCACAGATCGAGTCGTCTCATGGAGGAGGGAGTCCCTTTCTGAAGTTCCATGGCTGGTAAGAGAGGTTTTCAACACCTCGGCAATTATGGTGACCAAATTGTATCAGCACATACTTATGAGGAAGCGAAGAGTTGCGGATGAGTGGTTAAAAGTCAGTCCATGTTTGGCGAGACGTGTGGAGGAGACAAAATTCCCATCCGGACATAACACCATCCGGCATATGTTCTAGAGAGGGGATAAAAAATAATTTTTAAAGACCAAATACATTAATACCCCTCCATACATTTAATATATTGGAGTCCATTTTAAAGTTGAATTTCCTATCTGAGCCAAAAGCCTGTTTGTGGAAACCCAGCTTTTTGTTTTCGACACATTTTTATCAAGCAAGTGCTCGCAACGTAACCCAAGACCTGTTCAAGTAAGTACGACTCTGTTTGGCTTTTCCTGTTCTCCCACAAGCTCATTATGCGTGTGATACGCGGTTCAAATCTCAGATGCTTTGTTGATTTTGTCCCAAAATCAAATATGCTTTTTTTGTTCCACTCGTCCGTCCTTCTGTGCTGCACATTTCCGTTCCAACCCAATGGTTGGACAGCTTGCCTGACTCCACTCCCAATTTCAACCTGATGAAGAATCATATGCCACCATTGTTGATGCTTACTGTTACGCGAAGCCAAATACATGGATTGGCATAATCAAGGGGGATCTCGTGCCCTACGATGCGTCCCTGAGTTAACTATACTGTGTCAGGATGACAGCCGAACGGAGCTCCGAATGGCACCAGCTAACAAGAGCAAATTTAGTGGGCAAAACTTCCCAGCTAACGATACATGTAGGACCTGCTAGACCAATAGGGAAACGACGCTCCCAGCTGGGTACATTTATACAAGCAAGTTTATTACGGAAAAGTGAAGCAAAAGAAAATGCAAATATTTACAAAATAACAAGAAAGACAAGGCAGAACTATTCCGAGTATAACGAACTTACAACTTAACCTCTATGATACAAGACAGGCCCCATCAGAAACCATCCACTGTGGAAAGTTAAAGAGCAAGAAAGAGAAAGTTTGAGGTTGTTAGCGACCTCGTTTTACCAGCGCGGTCGATTGACCAACGCAACCAGTTGCAAAGGAGGGAGAAAAACTGAGGGTGCTCTAATGGTTGCATGATCGGAGGAGGTGTGATGAGGGTTGCTGTGAGGTGCAGAAAATTAAAATGTAAAGAAGTGCCATTTCTTGTGGGGTTGCTCTGAAAAAAGAACGGTTGTTCAGGACTTGCCCTCGCCGATCGCTCTTATGCGTCCACAGCAGACGAGAGGAGAACGGTGAGAAGACGGCTCTACGCGTTAGACTATTTGTGGGTGTAAATTTTATCGGCTTGCCCGAATAAATGTGCCGTGATCCACCCAATGATCGGGTTGCTATAATATAACTTACGAATTACAACGTTATCATTTATAAACTTCATTTTGTGCAATTAAATTTGAAATCACAGTACAGGGGATTCTGAGTACCAGTTATGTGAACTCCTGGTCATAGCGTCGGGTCAAGTATGCTAAGGTCTGAGGTGATTGTGGCATTGGAGAATGGCACAAAGTTGAATGAGGTTTTGGTGGCATAGCTACTAAGCTGTTTGCGTGTATGCAACGAGTCAAAGATGTGATAAAGACCTACCTGAAGCCCCATGCAACGCATATGACCAAAAAACCCACTAGCCATAAGGAAGGGCTATCTAAAACAATACCAATGAAATAACTGTCTCGGGACTGCTATATGTGCGTGTTATTGGCCTCGGAGGGAGTGCCGGCTCGCAGAACTGCAACAATATATTTGAAGCTGTCATATCACAATTGCCATGACCTCCCTATAAGTTTTTCCCTTCAGTGTAAAACGACTAAAGCGACAGTTGAAATGATGCCGATCGCATCATGGGCCTTTGTGAAGGTAGGAGCGAGGTCTGTTGCCTTACACTCCTCCAAAATAACGACGTGGAATTTCTCTCAAGCAGGGCTTGAACCAACATCATTTATATAGGTCTTTATTTACTGTTAACAATGTGTTGTATATGCACCAGGAAGAAGTTAATTGGTTTGGGTCTTTTATTGGCACAATTAACATGCTTATGGTCACATATGTTTTCCTCATATCTCACAGGATAATGAGTTGGACAGGCGACTGTGATGAGCCATGACATGAAGTAGCTGTTTCAATCGCGGTATTCACCACCTCCTTTCTGGTCTGCACCCTCCCCACTCCTTCCGTGCTTTGTCTGTCATCAAAGGGTGAAAACACATCAAAGGGTGAAATCGGCTCGGTGCAGCTCAAAATTTGGAGTGACATTTTATACGTGCATTTGTAAAAGCCAAGCAAATATGCCAGTCCTGAAAGTTCTGGTTTCCAAAGCAGTTCCACTTAAACAAAGTTTATGCAGAGGATTTTATTAGTCTCATGTGTGTAACTAACACTCCCTCGAGTAAAGCAGTGCGTCAAGCAAAGCAAAATACGAGAGGCAATGCTCCTGCACATCCTTTTTCTGCTCGGTTCACTGAATCATTTGACCTTGGTCATCTTCTGTCTGCTTGGAAATCGGCCCAACATCACAGAATTACATGAACAAAGTACAAACAACAACCCCTGAAACTGCAGACCCACAGCTGACTTGAAATCATCAACAAGGTCATGAATCCAGAATCGCATTAGACATCAGATTTCTGACCATCATGCTTGGATTCAGACCAGTCGCTCTACCTTGGCAATGCTACTTCTGCTCCTCCCAATAAGGATGAGTCCCTCAATGTCAGACTGAGATCAGGCCATCACTAAAGACATATCTGAAGCATTCGATACAGTCTGGCACCCCGCCCTGCTCTCCCAAACTCTCGGCCTATGAGATGCAAGGCCAACTCCATACATGGTTTCTTGACTTCCTCCATTCTCGTAGCCAACATGTGGCTCTCAACTGATCCCCTGTCAAGGCTGGAGTCTACATTGCAGGTTCTGGGCCCTGTTCCTCTTCATAATCTTCATCAACGATCTCTCAGACTCTCTAAAAAATCCTCCTTATCTTTTTCCTGATGACTCCACGCTCCTGATAGCCAGAGCTGTTTCCTTCTCTGCAAAACCATGATATAATCAGAACACTTGGAATATGTTTGTCAATCCTGAAGAAATCCCACACACTCACTGCCTCTCTCCGAAAGGACCATCTGGCAGCCCTCCCGTCTACTTTTTTCACAATTTTATGGAAGAAGGTCAGTCACTCAAACTTTTGGTGTCACTATGATCTTTCTTGGGCAAACCACACTCCTTAAATTAGCATCCGAAGCCAGTCGCTGACTGGGCATCCTCCGTGTGTAAAGTCCTTCCTTGCAACACCTGAACTCTTATCCACGACTGGTACAAGGCCTTTTGAAGGAGTACTGCTCGTCTTTTGGCTGGCGCCCTGCCTCACACGTTGCTGAGCTTGATTGCCGTGGAAATGGAGGCCTCCAAGATCATTGGAACCTCCTGTTGATGAAGCTGAGTCGATGGGCCTTTCACTTTCAAATCAGAGACAGGTGGGTGTCTCTCTGTCTTCTACCACTTCCTTTCTGGTCTTTCACCCTCTGCTCTTTTTTACGCTTTGTCCCTCCTCCTCGTTTCCCCAAGGTTTCTGTAGGACGCACAAGGTCTACTGTTAGTCTACATCAGCCCACAAATTTTGGAACTGTTAATACAATTGACTGTCATTTTTATAGTCATTATTATCAAAGATTTATCATCAGCCAACTTTTCGCCTTGCGGCATGTCCACTTTCACAGGATTCCAAGGCTGCCGTTGATCTGCTCAACGACTATTGAACTGCGACCGGCCGCGCCACTGGTTGTTTGTATCAGCAATGACAACTGCTGTCTTTTCTTCGAAGGACTAACCCAGGGTGTGTTAACACACAAAATCACTGAAACCGTTTGTTTGATGGGTTTGTTGTATGTTCACTCTCCAAAATCACTGCCAATGCTCATTTTGCCTCACTATGCAGGATAAAAGTTCAAGAGGAAAAATCCTAGAAGGAGTTAAAAGAAGGTGACAAGTGGCGTTAAAAGATGTGATTGTCCAGCGAATTTCATGCCACCTGCAATTGCAAACCATGGCTTTGCTTTTGTGCAGTACGATTCCCACCGATCAGCATTCTTGGCACGCAGAAAGCTACTGCCCTGGTGTGTGGAAGTTCTATTGAAAACTGCTGTCTCCCATCACATGAGGTTTTATAAGTGTGAGTAATATGGGGTTTAACTTTTTTAAAAAAAGATGCAACATGGAGAGAAATTGCTTTGCCCAGACAGGTGCTCCCCTTTATTTCGATTTCAACACTGAGATAGTGTTGCGGTGCTCCTGGAGTTACACAGCGCTTGGTGCGTATTTGGGTGAAGCATTCTGGCGTTGACCCGAATGCCGAAGAGCGGCAATGTCACATCAGGAGGTCGACTTGGCAGGCGCACGTACGGCCATAGTGCGCTTGAGCTGTGGTGTGCTCATCGTGGTGTCCCTCCTCCCTCATACTCACCTTTTAGCTCAACAGGTTCTGCCGACAGCAGCTCTACGGTTACACGGTGAGGCTGCCATTTATTTCTGCTCAACATTGCACGATACTTGTTTACTCAGTGATTTAGGACTTTGTGCGGTGTATTGAGCCCCTTTTCAAACAACGGACCCCTCACTGGTTTTGCTTTTCCCAGGATACCATGAATGGCGTCCCTGGAAGAATTTACATCCAGATGAGGTTTGCTCAGTGCATTGATGGAGCGAAAGAACTTGCCGCACAGAAACGTTTTAAACAAAACTTGGTAATATCAAGTAAAATACTCATTCAAATGTTTGCCCATTTGTAACAAAGAAATTGAGTTTTCCTTTGCTGTTTGGAAAACATCCCAAGCAAAAAAATCCTTCTGCGTAATTATCTGCAGACGACTGCAGTATGACCTGTTACCAACTTATAGTATATGACAGTACTACTCTCATATACTATAATTCAACTGTAGGCCTTTTTGCCTGTGATAGACCCATGGAGACAAGGGTGACAGAATAAAAAGGCAACATACTGATGGCGGGGGCACAGTTAGACACAAAAAAGCAACTGCATCAAAAACAGGAAGGGGAGTCATTATTGATGATTCATTATAAATTGAGACAGGTTCTCATTCAGCCTTTGTCGGAGTACAATTTGTATTCTTACGAAACATCTTTCATCAATGCAGAAATAACACTGAAGCGTTCTGAAGCTTTATGAAGGTAGAATACTTGGACAGGAGCAAAAATAGACAAGAAAAAGAGCAATCAGAGATTGCAGACCCTCTCCAGGACTTGTTTATGTTGATGTTTGTGTGCTGGTGTGTTACGTAATTAATCAGAGAACTAATTAGAACTGCCACTTTATAACTGCTGTTGTGATGACCGGGTACCAAGACGTCCTGCTTCGACGCAACCCCGCTTTGATCGGACACCTGATCCTGACCCGTGACGTTTTTTTTATTATCATTTGAATTTTGGTGATCAGGAGGAACATGGATGGGATTCACATTTCAGCTGCTACTCCTCCACCCTCAACACCATCCAATCACAGCCAAGTGAGGCATTATAAAAAAAAAATACCAAACATAAAATAAAAAAATAAACCCAGATCAAAAAATTTAATAATTCAGGCTGCCAGACCATCAGCTGCCAATCACGTTTAATTTTAAAACATGTATTTCCCCACCACTACCAGATCATCAATTGTGAAGTTTCAGGTCGATTGATTAAGCGGTTGCAGAGAAAACATTAAAAAAAAAATTTTTATCCAATATGGCTGCCAAACCATGTGACCTCTCAATAATTCCAGAACAAAACTTGTCCACCAAACTTGAGGAACATTCGTGTGAGTCTCCCCTCGATATGTCCAGCCGTTCTGGAGATAATTTTTTTTATAAGGTTTTCGGGTTGAATCCCAATATGGCTGCCAATCTTGCTGACTTATGACATAATATGGTGTAAACCTTTTGTTCCTCATGGGATAGGCGGCCATACGTGTTAAAGTTTTACCTCGATCTGTTCAGCCATTCAGAAGAAGAAGATTTGAAGATTTTGTTTTTTAAACCAATATGGCTGCCGAATCACGTGACCGATGATCATCAAAAAAAAAATTTGGACCCATTTATCCCCTAGATGAGGGGGTTAGACATCACCTGTGGTTCAAGTGATTCTCGTTCCTGCCTAAAGGGGAATTGCGTTTCTCCAAGGCCCGTCCCTCGGTTGTACTGTAGTGAGAAGCGGAGTGTGGTGGGTTCTTGACAGTAGGAGTCCCTTCAGGAGAACGGAAATTCCTCCTTTCGGTACCTGCGGGAGACGAAAGTCCGTTGCTTCAGGTCCTTGGTGCTTCCAGTCTTCTCTACTGATGTGAGACTTGGACTCTGACCTGAGACAGAGACTAATTCCTTTGGTACCAGTCTCTCAGAGAATCCTTGGCTTATTGCTGGTCGGACTTTGTGTCCAACGAGCGGTTGCTGAGAGAGACTCAAATGAGATTTTTACCTTGCATCTCCGTAGAAGCGCAGCTGCGGCTGTACGGATATGTGGAGAGGCAAATAGGCCGACCACGTGCCTCGTGTGGGGTAGGTGATCTGGCAATCTCAAGGAGATGGGATGGGCCAGGCAATCTGCCTGGGAGGATGGCCAGACGGAATCCCTGGGAGTACCGGCCAGAAACGGACGCAGAGGACACGCATGCTCAAGCGCATGCCTCCCATACCTGACCTGACTTCTGTGTTGCGAAACGACGTAAAAAGGGTTGTCGTAACCGAGGTAATGCTGTGTGTTTCTATATATATATATATATATAGAAACACACAGCATAATTTATTTAATATATATATATGTACATTTATGAGGTGTGTTGGGTATCCTGTTTCTTTGAACCAGCAGATCCTCTGACATTGCAGGTCAGTTGGTAAACCTAGTGTATCTAAAAAGCCTGAAACTTGACTTACATCAGTTTGTGACAATTTCTGTTCAATTTTGTCCTACCTAATACAATTAATAAATCCTGCACCCTTCTCCCTCCAGGAATAAAATAACAACAAGAAACCATGACATCAGACCCAGCTCCCGACTTACCAGGACCATCTCCACGTACTTCAGTGCTCTACCAAGGGTCCCTTGTCGCCCTTTCTCTGTTGCAATACCTGTTGCTTCAACCGTCTTGCTTCTCCTTGCCAAAGCCAGGTATTAAATCATTCCAACAATGTGCATTCCAGAACAGATGGCATATTCATTTCCTTTCACTTGCGCATTTCCTCGTTCAAACTGAAATTGTTCCTGTAATCAATCACCAAGCAAATTCAGTTCTGTTAATGAATCAGCAGCTCAGGTCTCTCTCAATTTAAAAAAAAATTGTTGTTTTGTTGTTCTTCATTCTGAAGTTTTAAAAATGTTTAATTGAAAGTTTATTTCACCATTTATATTTCATCTCAAGTTTAAAATGTTTACTTGAAATGTTATTTCACCATTTATTATTTCATCTCACTTAAAAAACTGTTAATTGAAAGTTATTTTACCATTTTTATTTCATCTCAAGTTTTAAAATTTAAATTGAAAGTATTTCACCATTTATATTTATTTCAAGTTTTAAAATGTTTACTTGAAAGTGTTATTTCACCATTTATATTTCATCTCAATTAAAAAAAAATGTTTAATTGAAAGTTATTTTCCCATTTTTATTTCATCTCAAGTTTTAAAATGTTAAATTGAAAGTACTTCACCCATTTATATTTCATTTCAAGTTTTTTAAAACTTTTAATTGAAAGTTATTTCACCATTTATATTTCATTTCAAGTTTTAAATGGTTTACTTGAAAGTGTTATTTCACCATTTATATTTCATCTCAAGTTTTTAAAATGTTTACTTGAAAGTGTTATTTCACCATTTTATTTCATTTCTCAGTTTTAAAATGTTAATTGAAAAGTATTTCACCATTTATATTTCATTTCAAGTTTTAAAATGTTTACTTGAAAGTGTTATTTCACCATTTATATTTCATTTCAAGTTTTAAAATGTTACTTTGAAAGTGTTATTTCACCATTTATATTTCATCTCAAGTTTAAAATGTTACTTGAAAGTGTTATTTCACCATTTTTATTTCATCTCAAGTTTTAAAATGTTAAATTGAAAGTTATTTCCACCATTTATATTTCATTTCAAGTTTTTAAAAACTTTTTAATTGAAATGTTATTTCACCATTTATATTATCCTCAACTTTAAAAACTAAGGAACTCATGTTTTTTGATTTTTTGTAAGTTTATATTTCATCTTTTGAACTGCCTGCACGTGCGTTTTTAGCATTGTTTTATGACACGAGACAGACCTGCTGCTGAACTCCCATCTTTTCCTCTTTCAAAATGTTTTTTGCCTTCATTGTGTTTCACATTGTTATAATACACATTGTTACATGGTTTCATTTCAATTTGCTGCGCCACATGTTTCATCACGTTCCTGCTTTTAGCCATCCTTGAAAAGTTTACTTTTTTTTAAATTCAAGGAAAGAGAACTTTGTTTAACATGAAATAAATTTATATCTGTTGAAGTCCTCATATCTCAGGTTTTTGAATACAGTTCAGATCAAATACATCTCAAATTGTTTGAATCAAGAGACTTGATGGATAAACAAACTGCACATGTTTCGTTGGCGATGGGAACTTTGCATTATAAAAGGAATTACTTTTTATTAAAAATAAAAAAACCCCAAAACATTCTACAGTACGCCGTGTCTCGGCTTTTGAATAAATATTTCGTTGGTTTTGCTTTTCGTCGATTCGCAGAATCCTTTGCAAAAGCAACACGGCCTCTGTGGAGCATTTTATTTAAACCTCCGTAAGGCAACAATGTATAAAGTGTTGAATTTTAATGTAGGCACCAAATGTATCTGACGGCAGCGTGATTCACCAATATGTGTTGCCGCTTAAACTGGACGTCACACGCGTGTGTTGTCGTCCCTCCGATGGACGTTAAAACTGGGCGTCCTGTCTTCCAGCATCAGTTCATTACTTTGATAGACGTTAAAGAATCCCCCACGGTGTCCTTCACGGAGAGGTGGGCAAGCTATCGCCGGCACCGTGGCCGAATTACAAATTCCTGCCCAAACCTACAGGGGGCACTGCATCAGCAGCTAGACCATGAAGAAGAAAGAAGATTGGAAACACTGAATTGATGGACAGACTAAGGACATTTCATCAGACACAATGGGACGAGCAAATGGACGAACATCCGTTTCGCTGTCGCGATCACACGAAAAGAGCGAATCACTTGCGGGCGGTCGAGAGCGCAGCACGCAAGCTGTACAGGGGAGAAAACACAGGAACCTGCAAGGTGATTGCACACCTGTGTGGTGGTTGTGATGTCAGTGAGAGGGTCTCGTGACTCCTACCCTCCCACCGACTGTCTCATCAATGCTGTTGTGTTTGTTCATTCCGAACCCGGCAATCCATCTTCATCCCTGCCTCTCCCACTCCCCTCAACCAAAAAAGCAGTGTAAACACCTCATCCAACAAAGCTCCCCACGGAGCCCTCCTACCTCAACCCCAAATGCCACCACGTGACTACTCAATGTGAGCGACTACACCTTCATTCATGGACCACACCTGCATCCCAACAGCCTTCCCAAGTTTGCCATGTGTTGTGAATTGTTTCCCATCCAGATCACGCATCACAAGAGAGTGTTCCTGTTCCCGGCGTCGACAGTGAACACACCTGTGGGGTTCTGATCAGCACCTGACCACTAATGCTGCACCTTACTTCTTCAGAGACATCAGAACGCACAAATTACTGAAGACTCACAGGAGAGCACTTCAACCCATCATTAAACCACAACAGCACTCGTAGAGCACATTCAGTACCTCCGCCAGGTGAACAGTTCAGGTTTGTATCACTGATCGGTCGGATCTGGATTCGGACCTGAACCGAAATCGAATTGCTTGTTCTTGTCACCGAAACCAACTCACCACCAAGTTTTCATCACAACTCGTCCACAACCTTTTTGAGATATCATGATATATCTCGTTTTTGTCCCCGTCTCTTGCGTGAAGAATCACTTTATAAATTAAAAAAAAAACTATCGGATCTGGAACCGGATCTTCACCAAAATCAAATCAATTCGTCCTCATCGTGCGCCCAACCTGTCCACCAAGTTTGGTCCGATCCGTCCGAACCAATGGTGGACGGAGGTTAAGTTTTCACGCCGTCTGTCCGTAAGCAGGATATCTCAAAAAGTTGTCCACAGATTTCTCACGACCGTTGCGACAGGTTGGGTGTACCTGTTCGGTTCTGAAAAAGGGCCAAAAACAATTCCCGGGCCAACCCTGCACGTTTCTTGTGGTCGTAGTTTTAGTGGTGGTGGTGGTGGTGGTCGCTTGCGGATGATAAATGATCTGTTATCGAGGGATGGAATAAGAGTGCACCACAGTGAGTGCACCAGCATCACGTGTGGACCAGACGAAGAAGGGGCAGGTAAATCAGTTAAAAAATTAAATAATTCTCGTATCCAGACTGGGTTCAGACATCTTCAGCAGAATCGGATCAGTTCTTCCTCTCGTGGCACTCCGAACCCGTCCACCAAGTTTGTGTGAATCCATCCCCAAAAAATTAAAATAATTCTCGTATCCAGATATGGGTTCGGATCTTCACCAGAATCGGATCATTCATCCTCGTTGGCACTCCGAACCCGTCCACCAAGTTTCGTGGAATCCATCCAAAAAAAATTAAATAATTCTCGTATCCAGATCTGGGTTCGGATCTTCACGAAAATCGATCACTTCTTCCTCGTGGCACTCCGAACCCGTCCACCAAGTTTCGTATGAATCCATCCAAAAAATTAAATAATTCTCGTATCAGATCTGGGTTCAGATCTTCAGCAGAATCAGATCAGTTCTTCCTCTCGTGGCACTCCCAACCCGTCCACCAAGTTTCGTGGGAATCCATCCAAAAAAAAATAAATAATTCTCGTATCCAGATCTGGGTTCGGATCTTCACCAAAATGATCACTTCTTCCTCGTGCACTCCAACCCGTCCACCAAGTTTTCGTGGAATCCATCCCCAAAAAAAATAAATAATTCTCGTATCCAGATCTGGGTTCGGATCTTCAACCAAAATTGGATCACTTCTTCCTCGTGGCACTCCCAACCCGTCACCAAGTTTCGTGGGAATCCATCCCCAAAAAAATAATAATTCTCGTATCCAGATCTGGGTTCGGATCTTCACCAGAATCAGATCAGTTCTTCCTCGTGGGCACTCCGAAACCCGTCCACCAAGTTCGTGGAATCCATCCAAAAAAATTAAATAATTCTCGTATCCAGACCTGGGTTTCGATCTTCACCAGAATCGGATCAGTTCTTCCTCGCGGCACTCCGAACCCGTCCACCAAGTTTCGTGTGAATCCATCCCCCCAAAAAAAATAATTAATTCTCGTATCCAGATCTGGTTCGGATCTTCACCAGAATCGGATCAGTTCTTCCTCGTGGCACTCCCACCCGTCCACCAAGTTTCGTGGGATCCAATCCATAACCTTTTGAGATATTGGCTGTATAATAAGAATCGCTTTGAAAAATTCTCAGATCCGGATCCGGATTCGGATGTTCACGAAAATTAAGCGTTGCTGTCCTTGGCCGATCACCTGCTACGCAAAGAAATTCAGAACCATTGTTTTAAAACTGTGGACAAAAGCAGTGACAAACAATAGACAAACAGAGAGACAAACGGAGAGAGACCAAATGCTCCAGACCAACATACTTGGCAAAAAACAAAAGTTTTGCCAAGTAATAATTGGCACAGGGCAAACACCCCATTAGCCTATCCTCAAGGGTGAAGTGAGATGCAAACAGCGTGACTAATCCACGAACAATACACCGCCTCACCTCATTGCAGAGAAATACAATCCAAAAACTAATATGAGGCGACAGTCCTGGGACTGGATATATTCTCATACACGAGAGAAACCACGCCCCTTCAGATCTTCGACCACACCCACCCCTCCACTACCCCAAGCGTCACACGGAAACCCCGCCCACACTGCGTCACACGGAAACCCCGCCCACACTGCGTCCACACGGAAACACCGCCCACACTGCGTATCTCTCCACTCTCCTCTCAAGTTGGGCCTCACGCTTGGATCGGCCGTGCAAAGAGCCAGTCTGGAGATAAGGAATTCATGTCGTCGTTTGCTGTTGGAACGACGCGCAATTCGGCAAGGTTCTCCTCATCTTCTGCCTCATTTACCTCATCACGTAGTACGCGGCAGGCCTCAGTGCGGCTCGGCCTGCCAATCGAGCTAGGCCCTGCCAGTCGGGCTAGGCCCCAGTCGAGGCTAGGCCTGCCTCAGCTGCTGATGGTAGGCCTGCCAGTCGCCGATTAGGCCTGTCAGTCGAGGCTAGGCCTGCCAGTCGCGATAGCCTGCCAGTCGCCGATAGGCCTGCCATCCGGCTAGGCCTGCCAGTCGCGATAGGCCTGCCAGTCGCGGCTAGGCCTGCCAGTCGCGATAGGCCTGCCAGGTCGAGGCTAGGCCTGCAGTCGCCGATAGGCCTGCCGTCGAGGCTAGCCTGCCAGTCCCGATAGGCTGCCAGTCCGAGGCTAGGCCTGCCAGTCGCCGATAGGCCTGCCAGTGCGGCAGGCCTGCCAGCGCCGATAGCCTGCCAGCGAGGCTAGCCTGCCAGTCGAGGCTAGCCTGCCAGTCGCGGCTAGGCCTGCCAGTCGAGGCTAGCCTGCCATCGCGGCTAGGCCTGCAGTCGAGGCTGGGCCTGCCAGTCGAGGCTGGGCCTGCCAGCGCGATAGGCCTGCCAGTCGCCGTAGGCCTGCCAGTCGCGGCTAGGCCTGCCAATCGAGGCTAGGCCTGCCAGTCGCGGCCTAGGCCTGCCAGTCGAGCTAGGCTTGCCAGTCCCGATAGGCCTGCCAGTCGCGGCTCGGCCTGCCAGATGCCTCAAGTAGGTACATAGGGAAAATTTTCAATATCTCCAAAAGGTTTTTAGTTTCATTCTATCAGATAGTTCATGGAAAAAGAAAACATTTTGGTCTTTGAATCATTGAATTCTATTCTGTAAAACCAGAGTAATATGGAATAGGCAAAGCCTAGAAAGCGAACGTAGAATCTTCTTAATTTCGCTCGACTTTACCTATAAACGTGTTCACAACTGTATTACTTGCCAACTATACCGTGGTACGTGTAAGCCGCACAGCTGATGATTTTGACGCAATTTCCGGTTACTTCGGCCTGGATTCGGGATCAGAGATCAAATAATGTAATCACGATTAAAAATTATTTTTTGGTGATGCGGGAGATTATCTTTATTAAAATTAACTTTGGGAATAAAAATAATGGAATAAATAAATAAAATACTTCTGGTCAAGAAATAAAAGAAAATTAAGTTCCGGAAAGAGTTTCAAAATCACTCCCGTAATGTCAAATACTAAATAAACACTTCCTGTCATGAAAAATCACTCGGAAGTATAAAATTCACTTTGGGGAAAATAATTGAATAAATAAATAAACACTTCCGGTCATGACTCCCGGCATGCATCATCCCCATGGACCAAATACCGGAAACAAAAAAAATACAGAAACAAAACAAAACGGAAGCAAAAGGGTCATAGCCAACAACACGGATTTACAATTGCCAGGGGTATTGTGTTGTTTTTGTTGTTTCCTATCTCTCATGTGCACGCATTTGTAATATTCACAAGATAGAAATAAAACCCAATCGTGTTTATACACCGCATAGCGTTTAAAACAACCGAAGCAAAAGGTCATAGCTAACGACACGGATTCCAAATAGCCAGGGGTATTGTGTTGTTGTGTTGTTTCCTATTCTCTCACGTGCACGCGTTAAGTATGAAGCTCACTTCGTTCGCTATTATATTTTAGTAATTACGAAATATCTCTCTCTTTTTT
>JAXMNL010001283.1:196-14574 GCA_035128595.1 Eptatretus atami
TACTGCTCGGAAGGAAATGGCAAACTACCCAGTGTAGCCCTTTCTCAGGAAGCTGCTTCAGCGACCCCGACGTTCCATGACGCAGTTTCAAGAGACGGATCCAAAAGGGTGTTTTGCAAACCTGAACTCTGGTTTGATTGAGTTTCAGAAAAGTTAATATAGTTGAGTGAGACGCTGGAATAAAGTTCAAATCGTCAAAAGCTAACACACACACAGTAATGAATCTTGTATTTACTCACAGGTGGCTGGTTGGGTGTGTTGAGAGAACAACATCCACCAAAATTTTCTCTTTTCCTCAACAACAACAAGTTGCCCGCGTGCTCGAATTAGTCTCTTAGAGTTAAATCCCAAACAGTTACAATACATACGTACTTATCGGTAGTATTAGATTGGGTCTGCTGTTACCACGGTCTTTTAAGTAATTAACTGGGGAATATCGTATCATCGGACACCTAGGGAGACTAAAAGGAAATGAGGGAATCTTCATTAAAACAAGCACAGCCATTAAACACAATTAAACACAACTTTCATCATAAATCCTGAGGTATTTGAAGATACATGAAGAAAATGGAGGGAATCATGTATTAAAAGGCGTATTTATTCTTCACCCCATAAGTTAAAAAGACACAAGTGTTGTCAACTTGCGTAGCAACCGAGGGTTGATCCACAGAAGGAACAGCTTGACGCTTTTATGTGTTCAAAATGTATCAGGAACTGGTAACAGTGAAACCTGTTGGTTTACGTTCCTAAACAGTTGGCCTCAGTGGAGAAGAAGCAAATACAAAAGACTGCATCCTAGTACAACAAGGTTCCGCGAATACAGGAACAGTTCATCCATAGAAAGATGATTACCGCGCAGGTTAATTCTTGGAACTGGTTTACAACTGCTTTGTGCATGAACTTGAATGCTATGTAAGTCCAATATTTGGCTTTATGGTTCTTTCCTCAATAATGTGCAAGCATCCGCAGAAACTCCAGTTGATTGCTCCAATGTAATGTTTGTGTCGAAGCCACACCTGAGCAGTCACTGACCAGGGATTTTGCGACCTTCAATAGCTAAACACTCGACCGCCATTTTCATCATATTGTGATGCCACCGAGAAACACCCTTTCCAGCTTACAATTGTTGGAAAAGTTATGCATGCTCGACTGCATAACGAAACATTCAGTAAATCGCCTGGATGAAATCAAGCTTCACTACTTGAGCCCTGTTGGATGGAAATGTGGAAAAAGACTGTAAATGATTCAATGGTTTCCCAGCATCCCTGAAGAAATAGGGAATGTCGAGTGTAGGCAAATGTTTGGAGGAGAGGGTTTGAAGAATAGGAGGAGAATGACTTGAAGAGGTTGATCCAGTCACAGCTCGCTGAGCTTATGGAGGGAGGACCTCAGCAGATAATAGCTCGAGCAGAGGAGAAGAGTGGATAGGTGTTGCTGTAAGACGCCTCAGCTACTGCATGCCGTTTCAAGTGCATACATTGGCAGATGAATACTGACTTCTTTGAAAGCCTACCCATTTTATGGAGAGGAAGCCTCAAGTTCAAGGGAAATTCATGCCGGCAATGGCTCTATACAGGGAAATGTAAAAGGGGTCTTTTAAAAAAGTTGACACAAACGAAAATTCACAGTTTAATTCATAAACTCAGTCTTCAGTCTCCCCCACTGCCTACCTCCTCCAGCACAACTCCCCATTCTTACAATCTCAACCAGACCGTCACCCCAATACCTCCTCAAACCACCACACCACAAATCACTTCCACTGCGTAAATATACACGTATTTAGTTCAGTACATTAAAACATCAGTTATCTCCACATTCACATACAACATTACTTTTTTTGGAATCATTCAAATTTATTTTTTGCCGGTCTTCACAAGAGCAGAGCCCATGAGAGATGTTAGAAAAGCGAGATTAGAGCTATTATACTAACAAACATATACAATCTGTGGTAACAAATGTGTTGGATATACAATTAAAACTATATTATTTATGATAAAGGGATTTAGTGTCATGGATCGTGATTGCAACTAATGAAACTTAACAATTTTGCTTATACATGTATATGTATTCTGCTGGGGGAGAAACTACTTTATAGGTGGAAGTGACGGACAATGGGAAATACAAGACTCGACGTCAGAAGAGAATTTTGTGCAAAACAATAGCGGAGGGATAATCTGAGGTGGAGGTGAGTAACAGTTGGGGCCACAAACAACAAGTTGGGAATCTTCGGTTAGCATTATGGACAATGGCAGATTCGTAATAGACGCGACAAGAGTAACACTATAACTCATAAGTATGGCAGACACCGATAAGTAGAAGCGAGACGTGTTCACCGAGTTTCCAGGCCTGTCGAATCGGCAACGCAACATACTTCCTCAGATCATGTTTCATCGGATTCCTGGATCGCATTCGGTGAAGTGTAAGGAACGACACGATCCAAGATGTATGGCAGGGTCAAACGTACGGACAGGGAAATATCGCGCGCACCGGAGGCTATGCTCTTAGTTGAGGTCTCAGTCGCAGCAAAAGATCAGCATACAGCTAACACTGAAATTGGCTGCTTGTAGGTCAAAAACCAGTCAGTTCATGTTTCTTTCGGAGCGGAGGTGGAGGGTTGAATTATGGAACAGAAAGAAATGTGTAGACTATTTGATGGGTTTGAAACCCAGGTCACTGAATTTCAGCCAGGCAAAACATTCATAATTCTCGAGGGCTCCACTACAGGCCCATAAAGCTTACAACCACGCCGCGCCTCGGAATTCTAAAAACGGTCGATCAGGATATAATTTATCTATCCCACGACTCTAAATGAGCTCCTGAATTCTGAAGACGCGCAGCTCGGCATATCATTGTACAGTATATATTAATCATATGCCACCTTGGTTACTAGTTGAGCGTCAACATATGCCAACGCGATACACGAACATTTATTGAGCTTACTTAATTTCGAGGAGCACTCCATGCCATTTGGTGTGAATAGTAGATTAGTGTTTGAGTGAGAAGAACGAAGCCTTGCACAATGTTGTCGATTTTTGGTCGCGGATAGGTGTCTTGTGACATATCTCTTAGATTCTCGACTATCGAAACGATACGGTCTGTTCTCAGCAAGCCGATGACAATTACATTAACACCGTTTCGCCATAACTCGAGGAGTAGGTAGAGTATTAAGACGCGTCACTGTTTCCTCAACTGAAAAATACGCAGAGGGAAAAGGACATCTAGGTGATCGGCACATCTAGCATCATACGACATACTTACCAGTCAACATTGACAAGAATCCGAAGGAGACGTTTCACCGCACCTGATGAGGATCTTACATGAGTATCGGCAAAATTGTCATATCTGTCTCATTCTCACGATCAGTTGGGAGGGCGCGATGAGGACATCTTATTCCCATAAAATAGGTGGAGGCCAAACTTCTTAACCGGCCTTAAAGTTCATGACACGAACATGTAAGATAATGTTGCACGACAGGAGATATCACTTCCCTCGATTCGCTTCCAATGATCATATGCAATTCTGTCCACGCATGTTTCCCCTCCTAGCCAACCCTTCCACCCTCTATCGCTGGACTTCTTTCTGTAGGCTAGTGCCAAGACAATGTTTACAAAGGACGAACCCACCGGAACAATCCAGACACTCAAAGAGCTTACTCGAGTTAGTGTAATAGATCCAGCTACCTCTGACATGCTTGCTGACAGAGGGTACACAGAATTTGACAGTCAGAGTGAACGCTTGCCTCGGCACTCCGTGAGGCATATGAACATGCATTCAGTGCAACGAATATGTTCCCATGTAATAGGTGGTGTTTTTCTTGTACAAGCTAAGTACACATACGATGACCACAGCAGGTTCCTCATAAGAAATAAAATTTGGAACAATAAGTGCAAAACATGTCCGGAGAAGTTTTTTGTGTCAAAAGAGCTTTCATTAAACAAATAAATGCTGTTTTGTTGATGCCCTTGTTTCTTTGTCGTCATGCGCGTCCGACACATCGCTACCTCGAGACTCTTGCCTAGCCGTTTTCGTCAAACATGTTTGTTGGTTCCGATCAGTAAGGAACCACTATAGTTCGTTATGGGTCGGTCGGTCTGTCTGTCTGTCGTCTGTCCCGGAGATCAGCTTCCGTGGGTTTTTGAGCCGAATCCTTAAAACGATTGGTGGAGTTTATATATATCTAGGTTTCCTGAGAATGGGGCCGTGCTGCGCGCATAAGGTGGAGCCTACGCCCAAGCCTGTTTAGGGGAAGCCGATTTCAAGTTATCTCTCCGAGAGGGTTTGTCGATCTGGCAGGGGTTTTCGTATTTGGTTAGCCCAATGCACTTGATAGCGCCCACGGAGCTGGATTTTCAAAATTTCTTCCCAAGGTCAAGGTCAAGGTCCGAACTTAGAACATCAAAAAAAATCAATAATTGGGCACTGCGAGCTCTCTAGGGTTTTCACTGTTTAGAATGAAAGTTGTATGCAAGTAATGCTCTCAGTATAACACTTCATCATTTACGTTTTGTCCGATTCCGCCTCTTGCCGCCGTGCGTCCCCTCGAAGGTCAAGAATTAAAAAAGTGCGAACCCGGTACATATGCTCGTGAACCATCGCCACGCCAGACTTGTCTGTACTAGTGGAATCTCTCTTGCATTCTCAAAGATACAACAACAAAACTATAAAGGATTCATTAATATGAAATGCAATTCTGATTAATTACCTCAAACATTCAGCAAAATGTTTTTCTCCTCTCATCTCATACAGATGGTTGGAGTTGAAATCACAATAAAAAGTGTTACGGACCAGTAAACATTTATTTGTTTGGGGTGAAGTATTCTGGCTGTAAGGTTCCGTAAGCCCACACACACAACAACACAAGAAAAGAGACTCAGCAATTCTGACGCGACCGCCAGGTAAAGGACAAGGAGAGAAAGGAAGGGGACACGGTTCTTGAGCTGACATCTCTTTTCAAGTGGTACATCTTATATAGTATTCCGGTTGTGGTTTCGATGTCGCGCTATCGTTCGACGTTTTCTGCGCTCGATGTAACGTGATATTTCGGCCTTACATTATCTCAAAGACATGAAGGTCCGGTACGATAAAAAAGTAATAAATGTTCGAAACAGTAATGGATTCCCACTTACTGCATAAAGTAAATTACTACTGATAGCTCTGCATCAGTCTCTCAAACACACCCCCAAATGGTCGCGCAAAGCGCGGTTCAATGCTAGTATGTTTAAAACTGACATAATCAGTGAGGAGGATTGGGGGTTTCTGCATGCAAACCTGGGCCAAATTCAGACACTATCTGACGACCGATGACAACTCAACCCGCGGTGCGTAACCTCAGCGACACATTCAAAGTTGCTCCTGTTACCCTCATAGCGTCATTTCAGGTGATTTACACCCACTTTTTAAGGAAGGCACTCGGCCGGGTGATTGCGTATACTCTAGAGCTTATTCGCCTCAACTTGTCCGTCTTTCGAGTAATAATTGTCCCTACAGCTTGAGTTCTGTCTTCACCATCTGTGAATGAGCTTTACGTGTGGGACCAGTTCTCCCATGCTTCGGTGAGATGGAGGACTTGTAAAAAACGATCCTGTGTGCTCACGACCACGCTCATCCTGTGTGCACACGGGCGTCATTTTCCCTATTTATGACCCGGTGGGGTTTTGTACACATTGATCCATGATAAGTTATAGCTGCATGTTGTCGTGACATTTTACTTATTCACTTTGGGATTCTTACGAAAGTCATTAAGTTTCATTGTAATACTATTAATGTACTTAAGGTAGTCAGGGTTCCTTATAAAGGTATAATAAATATCTTGTAAAGTTACCATTTTCAGTCTCCGCTGTGGTTGTGTTTCACCTTAAAACACACGTATGGCACTCAGTGTCATTATTTGCTGCCGTGACCCCCTCCGGAGTACCCATCGCTGTGTGGCCCATGAGGTCAACATGTAACATAAGGAAGAGAATGGATATGGATGGTAAGATTGATCCACATAAGGAAATAGAGGTATACTTGTTGTGAAATGGCTCTTGGTTTATAATTTTAATCGGGCAGTTATTCCTTAAAGTTAATGTTGCATAAAGCGTAAAAGTAATTCATTGTGGATATTAGATTAACGGTGCTTAAATATACATCGACAGCCATCAACGCAGAGATGCGACCGAGTCGAAGACTGGACTCGTCACAAATTTTGTGACTTGCGATGATCATTTGAGACTTGCCTAAAGACTTGAGACTTCCACTGGTTGAGACTTGCCCTCAAACAATGAGTGAGACGCCTCAAAGACTTGAGGCTCAGGTGACTTGTTTATACTCTGCTGTCAACCTCGCCTCATGGTGTCTAAAATTACCGGGAGTATCAGCTACATCAAACTTTTTTTCCCCTAGGTTAATGCTGATATACATAGGTTCGCATCCATTGATTCAGTGGTGTCAAGGGAGGGAACTTTAGGTTCGTGTCAATCCATATGGCTGCAAACATAGGACCGTGTACAGTCATAGTATGAGCTACAAAAATTCCCCATGGGTAGTGGATGATATTGAAAGGTTACGCAGTCACGCCTGAAATGGTTTGAGAGAAAATATAATAATGCATTCATTCAATCCAAGTATGGCTCCCATCCATGTGAATATGGAATCAACACTTATCCAACTTTTATTCCACGTGCTCGCACCTGTCAGCGCTCACATATACTCGCTGCTCGCAGTTCTAGCGGGTAGTTCTGGGATGACTAGTCCCATGATAAACTAGTTTATAAATGAATGATGCAATAGATGACCGCCTTGACGTGCGTTCATGTACGCAGCAGAACTGCTCCATTACAAAGTGGTGGTTCCAGTTGGTTTCATAAAACATTGGTCCAGTGGTGTATGCTGCTGGGTGGTGATTGTGGTGGTCTTTTAAAGACACGTTAAGGAACGCAATAGGTGCAGTCCCTCCAGCAGCTTAGTAAAATTGCATACATGTGACTTAGCTTCCGGGTCTGTGATTAGATCCAGTCATGTGACACTATCGGACATGCAACAGGGCTCACATCATTCAAACCAATTGCACGGTACGGTGGTCGGATCATCCGGACAGGAGCCTTGAAAGTCGAATGTTGCGGTCATTTGACGTGAACCTCTGGATTCTAACTGTCAATCCGACAATGAATCAGACAGTTGCAACAATATAAAATCATGGGAGATGTATACCACTGGAAACAGTTGATAAACACAAACCTCTTGCTCCAGTCCTTCGCGACATTGTCAAATTATGCACTAATGACCTCTTAATCTTGGCCAGAGTAGGAAGAAATAGTTATGAGCGACATCATTCCTCGCAGCATGTACCCTGTGGATTGCACAAAATTTTTGCAAGGCCGTGGCTGGTTGCTGAGGCAGTGCCCCTGTAAATAAAGCAAGGAATCTTGGAATCCGCTGGTGCCGGCGATAACCACCCACTCTTCGGCAAAAGAGACCATTGATCTTAACTTCCACCAACTGTGCTGGCGACGGGATGCTCCGGAAGTGTGTTCCATACCGAATCAGCCTTGTAAAGCATCACTAAGTGTCTTAAGCAGCTCAAAGCAGCATAAATCGAAATGTTGCGAAGGAAGTGCTTGCAAGCGAGAGCAAGCTATAGTAAGGAACAACCCCAGTTTAACGTCCATCCTGACGAGCATACACATCGATGAATCACTTGCCCTGCAAAACGTTAGAACTGTTCGCCGATCAAACGCAGGCTAGACAACTCCCAGAGGTAGATGCAACGTACCCGGACTCCAGACCATCTACAACCTATATCCATGAGCGCGTGACAACTGCCATTTCATTAGTTTCCCGTGCGTTGACAAATGTCTCGGTGTGTTTAAGTGCTGAGAACCTCCAAACCACAAGGTTAAAATACCACCAGAACTGAGAACTCGCATGCAAGGGACTTGTTTAGTTTAGCGGCGGGGGGGGGAGAGGGGGAAAGGTAATCACAGTACGTGTTGAATCTGTGTTCTCGATGTTGGAAGGTCTAGTGGCGGATATTCTTATGATTGGAATATCAGCCAAGAGCTGCATCATAGTGCTCGCCACGCAGGAATCCTACATTGAGCCTAATTCGACACAACACTGGACCACAGACGGAAAGAAGAGGCTGCTGGTTGCCTCTGCGTAGCGAAGCCAAGTTACACTCCAATTTGATTGGCATGAATGAATGACTAAACATAATGGTATAACCCATCTACTACTCCATAACTACATGGAAGGCGAGAAAAGCCAGATGAAGAACAATGAGTTATGTGTTATGAACAGAGAGTTTATATGTTGACAGTGTTGGAGTGGAAGAGGTGGGGTGGGTTGGGAGGTGACAAGGGGTTGTTGTTGCATATGCAGCCTGAAGCCTGGTGCATCATTTCAAGGGCAGAGTGTAACACTGATGCAGTGCCCGCTACCAGGAAGCTGGTACTCATTTGCCCACATCAAAAGGTTGACGGCTGAGTCACGCCACTGGTGTTAATTCAACGTGATTACAAGGCTCAAACTCAAGACAAAGATTAACCCATACCCACATCACCGTTAAGCCAACACGAGGCTTATGGAGGGATGGTGAGGCTGACGAATCAAGTGAAGGGTTGGAAAAAGTTGGATCACATATCTGGGGGTACATACGTATTATTAGACAAGGAAATGGAAGATTGTTTTTACCCCTTCCATCAACCATCAATGCCATCTCGCCTTCCATCATCATACGTGAATTTCCAGCACATGCAGTCCGCTTCGCACTTCTCTTCTTATACGATCTCTAGCATGCTCGCCACCCTGGTCCTTACAATATACCAATACATCATAAATAGATGGCTCCGGTGGCAGTTCACAAGAGAGTAAGATAAATTTTACTCTCACATGTCAAGCTCCCACCTTCTTCATTCTGTAACAAGGTGTGCGTCGGTGACGCAAGGTACAGGCAAGGCAGTGAACGGCATAGATTCAACAATAGAATAATAAGAGAAGCGGGGAACAAACCTAGGAACCTGCAAGTAAATGGTGGGGAATTAATAGGGATATAAGGTCATGGGGTAGGGGTGGAGTTGAACTGAGTGTGAGCTCTGCAACTTGAAACCTTGGAGGGAAGATGTGATTGAACAGATTAGGAGGTTCCACAAGTGCAAGGAAGAGAACAAAGACGTGGAGGTGAGGAGCAAGCAGGATGTTGGAGTTTTCAACAAAAAAGGGGTTGCGGGAAGAACGCGTCGACTCGAGGGGTTAGGGAGGGACGTGGGCTACGAAAGGGCAGAGGGGGCAGTAACAGACTAATCGAACGGACGGACTAATCTCCCGCAGTATGGACAGTAAAGGTCCACGTTAAATTTCAAGAAGGCCTTTCCTCTCCCAAAAGACCATTTAATGTCTCAAATCCGTCAATTTCAATTGATCTCTTCAAACCTTAACGGAACCTTAATATTCCATGAGGAGCTTCTGCTGATGGCCATCACTTTGTCAGGCCACACTTTACGCCACCGGTAATTGTAACTCTGCTTCACATGTGGGTTTGGTACTTCCTTACAGATACATACTTTTCCAAACTCCCTCAGATCTCAAATAACACTGTCCACAAGATGTCCATGAAGAATACCCAGCACATCCTCAGCTACGGTTATCACCACTCAAGTGATCAATATGAGGCCCTTGTGGTACCAAAAGGACATTTGGGGTACTGACGCCTTAATGGCCGTTGCAAAAAGGGAAATCAACGAGATGAGGCTTCCAAAAGAAAATCCGTCTCTTGACAATATCGACAGTAAATATCACATTTCATCCACAGACATCACGGAGGATGGTATAATTGCCGAGAGATTACTGAAACGATAGCAAGTTGAAGAAGCCACAAAAGGCTCTTTTCATATACAATACCAAGCAGATAAAGATATCAAAAAAATCTTTTTTAATAAAAAAAGCCCATCAGTCGAGATTAGAAGCAACGAGGTAGGAATTATCGAATTGCCGCATACCATTCAAGATCCCAGAATTGGTTGCACGCAACAGTTACCGGGACATAAATGAATATTCTTCTGGGGCGAAAAGCCACATTTCTGAAGCGTGTATGTCACACAACACAAACGACGAGGGTGTACGTTGCATCACCATGTATCGGAACTCGTGCGCGACGGAGAGATGGTAAGGTCGCTGAAACGAATCCGGGACCCTTGGTTGCGAAGGGAATGTTTGCCAGGCCGAGTTCGGTGGGCTAAAACATCAAACAACACGCGGACATTGCGTAGGGAATGCTTCACAGGTGACTTTATCCGAACGGACGCCCACTCACTCGAGCTCAGTTGCTCCCAGGCCACGTTAATTCTCCAACCAGGTGTTGCAGTGTTATTTGAACGCAGAAAGTGTCACGTTCATGCCGGGAAGAGCTCTCGATGTACCATTACATTTGCCTGCGGGGTATCTCACACTGAAAACAAAAAGTCAGTATGAAATGGGAATGCATAGTCCCGTGGTCTGCTGAAGAGTTAAAGCATATTTAATGCATAAGAAATCTTCAAGATACATAAGGCAGCTCAAATGCAATGGTAGAGAATTCACACTCAATCGACAGAATATGAGGTGTATTGAGCAGCAGGGTGGAATGCTGGTGAGAACGCTTGGCACCGTTCGTGGCAAGAAAACGGGCATGCAGCTTGGCGTCACCGAGTCTCAGTTGAAAGTGATCGGTTCCCCTCTTGCAATACGTACAGGAGCTCATTCCATCTTCTTGATAAGAATCAGTGTGACCAAAGCATTAAAATGGCACCAAATTGCTAGCTGTACACTTCAGCGATGTAGACTAGACAAGTGCCAAAAGGATTCCAAACCGGCCACAGGTCCTGGACTGCAGTGCGTACTGCACATCCACCTCGACTTAGGGGCAGGAGGAGATGGAGTGAGGTAGTACTGTTACTGTTCTTTATATCGTGGTCACACACAGTAAGATTTAGTTTGGTAGTTTGAAAAATACAATGCGCATTGTTCAACGGAATCAAATGAGTGCATTGTGCAAAGAAAGCCTTTCCCATGCATAGCACAATATAAAGGAGTTTAGCGTCGTTGGGTCAAACAGACCATCGGCTATCTCGTGCTCATTACACATTGAAGACATAGCCACAAGGCTGTGACGAGTCAATTCTTTTAAGGGTATACTTAAATTCATAAAATATATACTAACATTACTTGAGACCTTTGATATAATGAAATGAGAAATGAGTTCAGAGAAAGTATGGAACTTCACTCCACTCAAACCGGAATGCATCAGCACATACACCGTTACCACGACCAAATTATGTAACTTGAAACGCTCACAAGGCATGTCAAAACTTTACAGAAATGGAAAAAACAAAAAAAAAAAATGCCCGGGGGGTCGGTGATGAAAATAATACAGCAGAGCATCTGACCAACGTACATTATTAAAGTATTCCGCTTGTGGTAGTGGTGTAACTGTACTTTGTAACATACACACACAAGGAAAAAGCAAACACCTGGCAATACTGTTCTCAAAAAAGACAAATAAATAGTGAAAAGCATAGAATTTTATTGGAATTTGTTCCCCAAAACAAAGGGTACAAATATCTCAGTAAGGAATTGGTGGTGGTTGGTGGTTCTGGGTGGAGGGGGTGAGGGGGGGTGGTGGTGGAGGAAAAAGAACATTTTAGTTTCACTTCACTGTTGTTAGTGGATTTCTTAGTACGATGATACAAATCTCCCGAGGAAATCTTTGAGATAAGCGATCTTGTCACCGCTTAAGACTTCTTTTTGCTGTCCTTTGGAACTTCTGTCCACATCATCTTTGGAAGCTCCAGAACGCTGTACAATGCTGTGGGATGCCAGGTTGAACAGGGGCATCACAAACACGCATCTTAAGGGCTGAGTACTGATTTAGATGACAATACGTGGCCTGTTAAGGAACACTCGATAGTCCAAGTGTTCATACACCACCCCTCTACTCCGGCACACAGGTTTTGAGTCGTATATATACAGGGGGGCTACTAAGGGCGTTACTAGGAGTGGGGTTGCCAGGGAGGGGGGAACCCATTGCTGCTGGGCGATGAGCTTTTCTCGGTGGAGTTTCGACTTGTTGACATTGAAAGCTCTGGAGTTATGGCCTCATGGTGTACATTTTGCCTGCGGTCAACCACAGCACGACTGATCCACATCGCATATATACTTTAATAGCGGCCTTGGTGGCCTCAAAAGGATGTCATGGCCAACAGGTGTAGCATAAAACTTGCCCAACCTGAAGTACCCACACCCAAGTTTAGGCCTCTCGTGCTAGACGGTTTCAGCCGTGAAAGAATACGTCAAACAAACAACAAACACTTGAAAATATTAAATATATATATATATGTTGTTAATTGAATGAGCTACAAATAAAATCCACTTATGTAGCAATAGCAGTATCTTTGACTGAGCATTGATAATGTAAATATAGATAGCAGCGATTTCCAGCATGATAGAAAGTCGATGAAAAAGTTGTGCTGCAAACGCAAAATGAAAAGTATGATTCAATCTCAACAGAACAGCAGAGATCAATTTAGAAATGGAGACAAAGCAGTTGAATGCAAATCTGTCATGTATACTACTTGTGATAGATATGAAAATGACGATCATATAAGTAGATCTGCAATGGCGGGAGGACGCACACACACACCACACCACACACACACCACACACATTACACACACCACCGCCACCCCCTCCATTCTCTGAGGAACGGGCTACGCCGACGAATTTACCAACAGCCAGAGAAATAACGGTCCACAACACAAACAAACAACAACCAAGAAAAAATAAATAACCAACATCCATTATAACATTATTCCAAACGTCGATACAAACGAGTAAGCACATACAGTGTCTTCAGAACCACCAAGCTACCAAACAAAGGAGGAAAGATATAAGACACAAAAGGCCTGGCCACCTCGCCATGCCAATTTACATATCAGCACTCCCACAACTAACCCACACATGGAAGCTGGCCAGGGGACCAACAAACACATCCAATCCCAAAGGATAAAGATCAAACATCCCAATCTACAAGCATTTGGGGGAGGCTTTTCCATTCCCATTTTTTCTAAAAAAGGCCTCTCCAAGATACATACGACCTCACCATCCGTAAACAGATGAGATCATCTCCCCAAAGTAAAATGATTATATGCGAGCAGGGTCTTGCCTATGTTGAGATTGCGGGGTCAAAATCTGTGAGTTGAGGAAAACAAGATAATAGACGAGAGCAGTCAGTGGCACGCTCACAAATCCACATGCTCCCACCTCAAGCAAAGTTTGAAAAGGTTACGAAAAAGTTCATGGAGGATGACCAAAATCAAATTGTGAGTAAAAATAATAAATAACTAAATCTTCTTTGGACCCCAAGTCCCCCCCTGGGCGTGAACGGGAGGGGCTCAACCCAATAATGAATGCATATTCAAAGTTTCAATAAAGCAATGTGCCTGTAATTGGAATTTTGGTATTTACTTTGATTCCATCCAAAGCCCACGAAGGGGGGGGGGGGGCAGCCAAAATGATACTGCCTCGCACTTCGTAGCATGCGGTTAAACAACTTCCAAGTTGATGAATTCTGCAACAACCGTTTAGGAGGAGCAGCGTGACAGAGACAGACAGACAGAGCGATTAATTCTCCCCGTTTTTAATCTTTTGCTGTTAAGGCCATGGGGAAATATTATTACCTGTTGAAAAATCGAAACAACTGGCTGGGACCTCATGTGGAGCTCTCGGTTGAACAAGATTTGAAATCACCGCGTGTGGAGTTGGCACACATTCGTTATAATTGAAACCTCGACAAAAATGCAACATCGATTTGACGAGATGTTCCAAAACTCCAAATAAATTGGCAAAGAAAATACATAAACAAATAAGTCTAAACACACACACCAAAAAAAACTGTTTTTCAACGTAAAGACATTCCACAGGTATAAATGGTTACAGACAGCGTGTAATGACGATGTATAACGATTATTAAATATTGCCACGCTTCGTAAGAAACGGAACGAACGCTTTGATTTGCAGATACAACGGTCGTCCCAAATCTAAGAAAAGCCGGAGATATCCTGTTCCAAGCAAACCAAACCTCTTTAGAACTCGTCTCGACTGAAAGTTCGCTTAGCAGCGGGATTCAAATACGATCAACGTACCGCAAAGGCTTCAAACAATGCCTGTCGTAACCACCCACAATATTGGCAAACAATGACTGCGAGGGCACAACTGGAGGGAGAGGGGTGGGGGGTAAAATAAATAAAAACGATATGTGGAGCAAAAGAAAGTACGGTATTGAAATTACAATGATGCAATTTGCACGGCCAAACTATTTCCTCCCCAAGCTAAACATTTTAAAGGCTTCAAAAGGAAAGAGATTA
>JAXMNL010001285.1:5869-21721 GCA_035128595.1 Eptatretus atami
CTTCGCTAGCACGGGGTAATAACCTGAACACGAAGTAATAAATGTTTGCACCATGAAAGTAAAGTACCATGACACTAGCAGCACGGACAAACAACTCGTTCACCTGCACCTGCAGTACCTGCACCAGAACACACCTTTACATCGTCCGGCCTAGATATCATGTACTGTATGGAATTATCATTTCGATAGAGTTTATAAAGAAATTATTTGAAACATATTGTTGTGTAAATGACTCCTGTGGGATCAAAGATCCTTCATATAATTCTAGTTATCCCTGAGTACATGGTTTAGATCAGGATAATATCATCACAAACATCAAGCGGGTTGTGGTGCAGCGGGTGCAGGCAGTGGTGGAGGTGCAGTGGGTGTAGTTTTTGAAGTCGTTGATAGAAGTTATTTGTATAATGTCAATCTGTTTATTGTTCGCCACTGATTGTTACATTTACTTAGCAAGTAAAACCAGGTGAATCCGATCAGGTAGGGATCGAAAGGTCCTCATCTTTCGCTTCCCATGGAGCCTCGACCTTCTTATTCATGAATACCCGTACATCCCAATCGTTGAAATCCATATACCATGTCAATTTGATTCTTGTCCTCCATAGAGACGTTGGTCTGTTAAGTGTAAGTTTTTGACTATCTTCCAAACGTTCTTGCCGACTTGTGCTAACGTGTACAAAAGTTCTCCAAGACCTTATAAGACACGGAATAAAATAAATAATGTTACCAGGCACCACACATCTGGTCAAATGGTTCGTTAAGGTAAGACCATTCCTTCTGTGGACCTATTCCCCTCATCCACTCCTCCATCTCATCCATTCTCACAATCAGCGGTTGTGTGGTGTGGGGGGTCTTAAGTGCGGCCATATTTCTCTGAATGAACACTCGTACTCCTTTCAGCGCTCCATCTTTGGTTACCATCAACCTTTCCTCGCAGGTAAGAGTCACCAAATCAACGAGTTGTGATGGTGAACCGACGATCAAGATTTCTCAACTGGGTTTGCTGCCAAAACAGCAGCGCGTTTGTCAGTTGAGCTCGGACCTTGACTCGTTGCCTATTAGGCTAACAAAGCACAGCAAAAAAAACAAAAGGGACGTGGTTTTCAAAAACCACGGTGATTTCTTTTATGGCCGTTTGTTGGCGTCACCACTTAACAACGTGGTTCACAAACTTCGGACTTAGCTCGTGCACGCGCGTGGCAGCCTTGTACATGTATATAAGCGGCCTGTTGGTCGTGAGGCCAAGTAGACGGAGAGTTGGAACACCTTCAGGTGAGTGCTTGGGCTGATGGTTCTTCAAGCCATGGGTTTGGTGTCTGAAATTTATCTCTGGCCAGGCTGCAAGCCTTGAGAACGTTCCTCTGTGCTTTGATGCCTGGATTAGAGTTGGTTGAGAGTAGTTGTTTGAGTCAAACTAATGGTTGTGTGTGTTTGTGTGGTGAAGATTTGTAAAATTTTAAACCACCTGCAGTAACAAAACAACCATGCAACTGCAAGGCAATTTCGGTTGCTCTGCTTCATCCTCTGGCTGGATAAGAATCCAACTGAGCTCCACTCAACCCTGCCTCTATCAGCACTGAGTTTGAAACATTGATTTTTAAAAAAAAATTTCCCCCAAAAGTACTGTCCGACAGGTACGGATACTTACCCTGTGCACGAGGTTGTTCTAGTAAATGGGTTCCACTTCCCGACTACGTTAAACTCGGCTCAGTGTTTTGCATGGCAGGGTGAGAGGAATTTGATGTGTGCAGTCATCGGGAAGGACTTTAAGCCAGAAGGACCGCCACTAGCATTGACACACCTGACTAAAAAATTTAAAAAATCCTCCGGTGTGTTCGACAAAGAGTAGGCAAGGTCACGAATAGTCGGCGAGGTTAGGGCAACCTTGACCAAACTCCCAATTTCCTCTCCGAACCTGTTACCGAGAGCACTGCTTTCGCGTGGCGAAAAACAGAAACCCTTCGGATTGACCATTTGTACACCTGCGGGTGCCAAACTGATGCTGACCCGAACCGACGCCTCCCTCAGTCCAACATGCCACATGAACGAAAATGCCAGCACTGCCATGACCAGTAACCCTCACCTCATAGCTCATTGCCGTCTTTGCACAAGTAATGCGCTCGGTGGACTCTACAACCTGTTATGGCGTGAAGTCCCAACAATTAATGAGAGATTTGAGGTGGCAGTTCTTCCCAGTGTCATTAGCACACTGATGGTTTCCTAAAGGTTCAGGTCTTTAGAGACACGCTATTTCCAATGTTTGGGCCTTCTGGGTCCAATTCCAATCCCCACCATCACTCCCATTTGAGTGCCACTCCACTGCTATAACCTACCCCATGTAAATGGTAGCAATGCATAAACCAACTGTCATAATGATTGGGCAGTAGGATTGCCCCCTTATGTGTTGGGGTGGTACTTGTGGCTTTGCTTGAAAGGTGCATGTCTTTTCCTGGGTTTGACAATTTTTTGGACATTGGACTCAAACTGTATTTGGCAGTCATTTTTCAAATTCACTTCTCCACGAATTTTTGCCGTGTGTTTCTAGTTTCATGATTGTCATGTTTCTCAATGAAGACTGTATCTATGTCGTGTTGTACATTTAGCTTGATAATTCTGCAACTGGTTTTTCTCCCGTGTTACACACAAGGCCACAGCGAACATCTTCTTTGAAGAAACCCCTCCTCAGACCACCTGCAGGAGCTCTTCAAGGCACTCAGCCTTACTCGACCTCGCCGAGGGGTACCCTTCAAGCCCCATCGCCCACAAGGACCAAGGTTCTATGCCGAGGGGTCGGTTCGCTGTTTCCCCAAGGGGGCCCCCACTCCAATAACGGCGAGACGCTTGGCCCAAAAACAGCGGGTCGGGCCGGGGGCCCCGGGGAACAACTAAACGGAACCCAGCTGTAAGGATTCCAATCTTGGAAAATTTGTTTTGCACGAAAAACTCCCACCCCCCCGGGGGATGATGCATTCAACCTACCGCTGAGGGAAATGGCAAAGGGAAGCAAAGTCCCTGCATCGGCCGGCTCAAAGGAAGTTCACAGAAACAAGCCGAGCCCAGCACGAGGAGGCAAGGAAAAAATGGGCCCAATAGTTAAAGCCAGCAAGGCTAAGGGCAAGGAAAACTTTGTTTGGGGGGGAAAAGGAAATGCCTTTTGCAAGAAGCTTTGAAAAATTAGGTGGGTTTTGGAAGGAAGGGCTGGGGGGGAGGAGGGGGCAGGGGGGCCCAAAAGGGCCCAAGAAAAAGCTGGAGGGGAAGGGTTCCAGGGCAAGGATGATCCCGCAACTTGCGCTTGGCTTTGAGGTTTGGCCGCCAAAAAAATACCCACCGAAGACCATGACCAAGCATGGCAGGAACTCGCCCAGCAGATCCGTGAAATCCCAGAGGACGAAGAGTCAGGTGGACGTGTTGCAGAGCAGAAAACCGGTTCCAGGATTTTTGGAACGAATGTATATGTTAGGGGCCTCGAGTGTGACGTCAGACTAAATGTGTGCCCACTTCACTAGTTAATAAAACCGAATCTATTTCCACCATGAGAGGATCCCAAAAGCACAAATCTCCAATTCCAGATCCTCCTAAAGCATTCTCCCGTCCCAGAGTTCATGTGCTCAGGGAACGAATAAGCTTCAGCAAACATCTTGAGGTGTTAACTTACTAACATCAGCCTTTTTTTTTTGTCTCCACAGCAATGCCATCCAGAACAGCTTGACTTCCATCCAAGAAACTTTGCGAATCCATTGAGGAGCACTGCGAAAACTGCTTGAAATCCGACCATGAAGGTTAGGAAAAAAACAGATAATTTTCAGATCTGCCGTAAAAAGGGGAAACCCTTTTTAAAACGGATTCGGGAATGGTTGGGAAACAGGGATTTTTTATGGCCACACCACAACTGCTTTGGCCAGACGGCACGCCGGGCTTTTTCCAGCCCCTCCAATTTTTCTGTTAAGAAAAGGTTCTTTCATTTTTGGGTTCCCACTTTCCTTCCCGCGCTTATTTGGTAAATATTATTGGCATTCTTAACCTGCATTTGTTAACTCATCTTTTTAATCCCCCCTTATGATTGTACATAACTCTCCAGTAGTTCCAGATGGTCTCATCATGTTCTGCAAGCGTTCCAAGGCTGACATCATCACTGTGCACATAGCCATGTTTTGGCTCGTTTCTTTGCTTACGACTAGTTCCCTTCATTGGCGTACCCAATTTAATAATCATCTGTGTCAATCCATTCCAATAAAGATATTTTCCCATTGACTGTTCTTGCGTGTTTGCAAAATGTCATTAACGATTCATCCATGCATGTTCAGCTTTACCTTCACCACGTTAAACAGTTCACACTTTGTGTCCCCACTGATAGCCGAGATCTGGATCGGATCTGAACCAAAAATCAAAATCGGCTTGTTCTGTTACCGATCCGAACTCATCCCACCGAGTTTCGTCCGAATCCACCAAAAAATTTGAAGTACAGCTATGGTTTTTTTTATATATAGTGTGAAGCCCCTCGCGTCTCTCAATGTGCTGAAGAAATGACTTAAAAAAAATTAAAATAATTCTTTGTTATCTGGATCCAGATCCGGAACATCTTCACCAAAATCGAATTAATTCATCCTTGCACATACCCAACGTGTCCACCAAAGTTTCATCCCCGAATCCGTCCTCACTAACGTTTTAAAAGAATATTCCGCACGCAGGGGAAACAGGGGGGGGACACACCAAAAGGGGGGAACCAGACCAAGGAGAACCCAGACCAGACCAATTAAAAAAACCCATTGTGCACCTTAGGTGACCCCGTTATTTCTGACCGCAAAGGGTTGGAAACCACGTTGTGGACTTCATTTAAGGGGTCACACTTGAGTTTTTGAACAGAAAAAAGGGCTTCTATTTTTCCCACCCAGAGCGGACCTCTTGGAGGAATTATCTGCCACGAGAGATTCCGATTGAGAATCGTCTTACAGAAGTAAGTAACCCAGAAAATATGTTGTTGCCTCCCATAAAAACCCGTCACCAAATGAAACCGTCCTTTCTTTCTTCAATTTAATGTCTCAAGCTTGGACATATCCAGAAAAACACTTCATCGAGGTTGTTCAATTGAGCGGGGTACTACAAATATGGTTCCTAAAACTTGAAAATTGACCTGTGGGTCAAATATGTTTGACCTCAGGGCGCGCTAACCATGAAGGGTCAAGCCCCAATCGCCACCAAAAACTAAGTCAGCTGAAAGCGCCAGACCTATACTACATTTCCATAAAAGTTTGGAGATGGAAAATTCGAGGAGGAAATTTTAAAATTACTTTCCAAAAAAAAAAAGGGGTTTCGGGCGACCTTTTTCCAATTGGATTTACGCAAAGTGACCTGACCCCTTTGGGGAAACCTTGGGGAACCCTTTTTGGGACCCCAACTTATGTGTGCTGAAGCGTATTGTATTAATATACGAAGTTACCCACAAGAGTTTCCGATGAGAATTGTGCCTTCTACAGAAATGATATAAAGGTTTGGAAAAATCCAATGTTACAGGAACAAAACCAAAACCAAAATTTAAAAAATTTTCATGGAAAAATTCCCGTTTTTTTTTTTCGTTCTTACATGGGGGGGGAACCGGGACATTTTTCAAGGGGGGAACCTGTCATTTAAGGCGGTCAAACCCTTTTTGGGGGAAACAGGGAAATCTGGAACAAGCACTATCAAGCGCTTTCTTATGAGGTATTTACTCCCGACTATTGGTAAATAAGAATTCAAAAATTTGACCCTACGGGGCAAGGACATAAGTAAAATATATCAATTATGTTTGACCTAGGCGCTAACATGAAAGCGTCAAGGCCAATTCGCCACCAAAAATAATCAGCTGAGCGCCCAGACCAAATGAACTATATTTTCCATGAAGTTTGAAGGACGATCCGATCAAATTAACTCAAAAAAATAAGGGTTTCGGCGACTCCCCGATTTGCGACCAAAAGTGAACCTTGACCTTTGACCTTGACCTTCAAAATTTATGCCGCTGAAAGGGACCTCCATAGGCCTCTGATATGCGAAGCTTAACAAAAATTTCCAATGAATAACTGTGCTCTGCCAGAGTGATTTATACGGATACAGACAAAAAATAAATAAAATAAATAAATAAATAAAAAAAACATTACAGACCTGAACTAAACAATATCTTGCAAAAAACTTCGTTGAAGATTAAAAAACATACAAGGGCGGAGTGAAAAAACATCACCTGTGTCCCCCTTTCGGTGCCAGAGGTATGAAAAGGGAAGGAATTCAATTTACAGTTTGAAATGACACCCAAAGTGTTCCCTCGTCCACGAACAACTGACATATTGATTGTTAAATAGTTTAATGTCTCAAAGTTTCAAAATATCAATGACCAACTCTTGAAAGGCACAGGGACACAGGTTGGGTTTGGGGGTTCGAATGGGGGGAAGGGGGGTTGGGGGAAGGAGTCTGTGGCGATTCAAGGAGTAAAAAAAGGAGGTGTTGGGGAACTTACACCTCCAGCAGAGGTGCTTCCCTTTGATCGAAACGAGTAGGTTAAACAATGGTGTATCAGTAGTTCTGCTTGTTGAAAACACCATTCTGGAAACAAACTCGATGGGAATGGTTCAAAGGACTCACAAGGCTTCTCACTTTCACAGGAAGACAATGGTTCGTGAGATCCGTATTGTTCACTCAGCGGTGTGCTGCTCGGTGTGACACAGCGAGTGTGAACACCGATCAAGCTTCTTGTTGTGATAAGTACGTTTCTGCATTCAATCAAAAGTTATTGGTAAATGTGCCAAACACAGAAGCACACCATGCATGGCAGTTTGATGCAGGCTCCCGGTGGTGGTGTCATGCTCTGCACCATTGTCCCGGGAGGGGTTGTTGATTGGGTCCATCAATGTTGATTGGGACAAAGGGGGAAAACAAATCGTGAATTGGAAAAAAAGTTCATTCCATGATGGGCCGGGGACCAAGAAAATTGGGAAGGATGGGACAATTTACTGGGATTGTTGGGGACCCCAACGTGACGCAACCAATGTACAGGTATAGTTCAGGATAGATACAGGAAATACTACAGGTGCAGTTCTTACAAAGGACCATGGCCTCGTTACATTAAAACATCGTGAAAGGAAAGACTTGAGGATTTAATTAAATATTTACTCAACTTTCCCCTTAGGACATCCTTCATTGGAGATCGTTTGCAGATTTGAATATTAAACCTTAAACTAAAGGGAGCACCCCCTCAACCCCCCCCTTCCCCTCCCACGTCCTTATCCACCAACCTTTAATTTTCCAAATGATGCTCTTCATGGAAAATTGGTCAAGAAGAGGTTCGATTGACGCTGCGCAACGACGTCTGTAAACGTGGTTTAGCGCAAATCAAGGAAACACCAAGGAAATCAGACACAAGGTGGAGGCCATTCAGCCCGTCATGTCTGCTGCCTCAATCAACACCACATATGTCAACACCAAATCAAAATTAAAAGAAAATCCAAAATGGTTTGTTATATATATATATATATATATATTGCATATCTCATGGGAGGGCGCAAGGCGTTTGGATAAAAAACCATACATCATCAATCACACACCACCCCTTGACGGACCCCCACCAACAGCACTTCCGTACAGCAACCACACAAACCCCCATCAATGTTCAAGCTACTACCAGTTCTGTCAACATCTTCTCCACCCTCTATCTCCATAACTTCCAGTACCTATCTGCATTACTAAATTAAACTTATCTACTGTTTCTGCTGCCACTACCTTTCCAGTGAGAACCATTCCATGCATTAACTACTCTTGCCTTTTGGTGTGTGGCCACCAGTGGTTGGGTGGTGGCTTGGATCTTAAGGTCCTGAGTTCAATCCCCGTTTTTGCGGCCCGCTGAATAAAAATTTTTTTACAAACCAGTGTGGGTTGGGGACTCAGCCTTCCTCATTCCTTCCGAGGTCGGCGAAATGAGTACCAGGTGTGCCACTGCGTTGAGGCACTGCATCAGCGACCACAGTCATGGGCTTTTTTTCCCCCCCAAAAGAAAATGATTTAAGCCTTTTTTTTTTTAAAAAACCCCTTTTTGCAAAGATTAAAGCTTGCCATTTTACGCAAAGAAGAAGGGAAAAAAGGATTGACTTACTCCCTTTTGAGTAAGAGTTCCCCGACGTTACTACCCGTCTAAACTCCTCCTCTTCTTACTCTTCAGGTTATGGAACCCCTGCGTCCGATCACTGTCGACTCTTGCTGAGTAATTCAAATCTCACTTATTTATCTCCACTTTACACTTATCTTAACATTTTCCTTCCTTTTCAAATATTTTTTTCCTTCCTCCATAACCCCGGGGCCTTTTCCCTTTTCCAAGTTCGTAAAAAGGCCCCGGTTTTTCTCCCCTTTTCCCAAAAACCGCTCCCTCAATTTAAAGGCTGGAGGGTTCTTTGCCTAGGGGCCCAAAGAAAAATTCCATTTTTTAGATTGCCCTGTGCTGAACCCTCACTATGCATATATGTCCTTCCGGAAACTGTTCGGTGACCAAAACTGCACCACAGATATTCTAGTTTTTGGCCCTCAATAAATTCCTGTACAATGTTAACACCACTTCTTTTTGATATGTAATTTGATCCCCACTCGACTACAGCCCTTAAAACCCATTTGATTACCTATACCTGCCTGGCACTGTGCTACCGCTACCTCCCACATCTATTACCACCCACCAGGAATCCTTTCCTCCTTGAAAGTGACCCACGCTCCCCAAAAAAAATTTAACCCCCTTTGGGGGACAATCCTGTAAATCTCTATTTTTATTGTTCTTTTCCCATTTTTCTTCCCCCAAAAACCACCTTACCACACTCTCCTTCAAGATTAAAATTTGTACATTCTTATGCCAAAAAAATTTTCTTTTTGCCCCCAAATCTATGTAAGCTATTCAATACTTTCCTTGAATCTGTTCACCACCCCCTCTGATAATCCACCTCACCTTCCAAGCTGTGTCATCTGCAAATTTGGAAAGCCAACTCATTCACCCCAGTATCAATTCGTTGATGTAAAATTAATGAAAAGTAATGGTCGAGTACTAATCCCTGAGGTAACCCCGTTACTTACTCCTCCCAAGGGGAAAAAAAGACATCGTCCCACTCAAAAGCCACTCTTTGCTTCCTTCATCACGAAAAGCCGGAATTTTGGCCAAATTCCAAAATTAGGCCAAAAAAACCCTTTGGACCAGCCAAACTTCCCACAAGCCCCTCACCTTGCCAACAACCTCCGATTTGTGGCTAAACCCTTATTCCAAAAAATGCCTTTCTTTTTTTAAAAGTCTAGCGATACACCTGTTCACTGCCTCTTCCCTCATCCACCCAATCCACAAAACTGCTTCATAGAATCTAATAGATTTGTTAAACAGAAGTACCTTTGGTAAACCCTAATGACTGATACATTATAAATAGTATTGTATTATATAAATCCTTAATGTCTCCTTAATGTCTCCAACACCTTTTCCCCCAACAAAAAACCTTGAAAGGCGTCAAAAAAACTTTAACATGGGGTTCAAAAAAAAAGATTTCCCCCATTTTTCTTTTTCTCTTGCGATCCTTTAATTAAAAATAAAAACTAAGGTTACGGCCCCGGTAGGGTGCCTGTAAACGATGACTGGGATTGAGGGCATTGTTTCAATGAGATTTCGGACCAAACCGTATACATAACAGGCCATAACTGGGAAACATTACCTCAGGTCTCCAGCGTCAATTGTGACGTATATCAAATGAAGAAGATTGTTGACGCCCCTCCTCTCCGCCCCCTCGCTCCCCCCTAGTCTCCCCCTCCTCTCTCCCCTCTCTCTCGCCCCCACTCTCATCCCCCCTCTCTCGCCCCTCCTCTCTCCCCTCTCTTGAATTGTGATTTGCCCCCTTCTCTTCACCCCCACCCCCCCCCCCTTCCTTTTTTCCCCCTCTTTTCTTCCCTTTTCCCCCCTCTCTTTGCCCCTTTTTTTCTCCTCTTCCCCCCCCTTCCTCTCTTTCCCCCTCCTTCTCTTTTTTCCCCCCCTCTTCTTTTCCCCCCCCTCTTCTCACCAAGTCTTCACCCCCCCTTTTCCTTTTCCTATTTTTCTTCCTCTCCCTTCCCCCCTCTTTTTTTTTTTCCCCCCCCCCCCCTCTCTTTTCAACCCCCTAGGGTCTTGAGCCCCCTCCCTTCTCCTTTCCCCCCATCCTCCCTCTTCGGGCGGCCCTTTCTCCCTTCGGCTTTTTCCTCCTTCTCTTTCCAACCCCCAAACTTTTCCCCACCCCCCCCTCTCTCAAACAAAAAGCCCCCCCCCCTCTCACCCCCACTCTCCCATCCCCCTCTCTCGCTCTCTCTTCTCTCTCGTCCCCACTCCCACCCCAATTCTCTCCCCCCTTAGTCTCGCCGCCCTTCCTTCTCTCCTTCCCCTCTCCTTTTTCACCCCTCTTTTTCTCTCGCCCCCCCACTTCTTTTCATTCCCCCCCCCTTCTTCCAAAAACCCCAACCCCCTTCTTTTCCCCCCGTCCCCCCTCTCCTCGCTCCTTCTCTTTCCTCTCTCTCTCGCCCCCCCCCCCCAACTCTTCCAAATCCCCCCCCCCCCTCCTTTTTTCCCTTCCCCTCTCTCGCAGATATTGGTCGACAGATAAAATTGGCCATAACTTGGAAAAACCGCTCGTTTCGGATTAATATCCAAACCTTGAAAAGGCACATCGCGCGTCCCAGCAATAATTCCTGGGCCCAAAGTTTTCCCAATTTTCAGATTTTTCGGGCGGAACCGGGCTCCCCCCACAAATCGTTTGCACACAAAAAAAAAAAAAATAATTAATAAAATAAACATTTAAAATTAAAAAAAACCAATTTTAATTTGTGACGTCCCATTTTTTTCTGGAACCGTTCCATAAGAAACCATTGTCTTGTCATTGGTCGACATTATTAAATGGCCCCGGTAACTTTGGGGGTAAAACTGCTTATCGATTAATATCAAACCTTGAAAAGGGCACATCCACGGGTCCCCAGGGGCAATTAATTCCTTGCCCAAGTTTTCGATTTTCAGGAATTTTCGGGGAAAACCGGTTTTTCCCAAAAATCGTTGCAACGCCAAAAAATTTTTTTTTAATAATTTAATAAAAATAAAAACAAAATTAAAAAAAACATTAAAATTGTGAAACGGTTCTCAATTTCCGTTTGATTGGGTTTCCAGAAAAAAGCACGTTTGTTTTCCTGTCATTGGTCTACAGATAATGGCCATAACTTGGGAAAACCGCCGTCGATCGATATCAAACTCGAAAAGGGCACATCCATGGCGCCCCCGGCAATATTCCTGGCAAGGTTTCAAATCCGATTCGGACCGGTGATCCGTTTTCCGGTTATTAATAATTTGGGCGAAAATTTTGGCCATATTAAGGTTGGGAAGGGGGAAGGGGTGGGAACGGACACCTTCAGCTGCACATACACAACCTTTTTCAACACTGAAAAGCAGTAAAAATGGCCGTTACTTGCGGAAACCGCCTTTCGGTTTTTTCCGATTCGATTATTCAAAAAACCTCCGAAAAAGGGCCACAATTTTCCCCGCGGGGGGTTCCCCGGCAATATTTTTCCTGGGCAAAGTTTCAATGAGATTTCGGAACCGGCGGTCGTCAAAGAAACGGCGGTCGCAGGACAGACAGACAGACACCACACACACACCACACAACACAACCACACACACACACACACACCACCACACACACACACACAGATTGCTGGAAATTATAGATAGGATGGTGTTGGGGAACATTTGCTACTCTCAATCCTTTTTCCGGTTACCTTGTTTTTGTTACCTGGACTTCCCCAGGGGAAACTATTGAAAAATATTTTCCGTTTAAACATTTTCTGCGGCCTTTTTTACGCCTTTGCCTCCAAGCCCCACTTTCGCTCAATACTCTCAGGTGCATATTTATCTGGAGCCCCTGACATCTGGCCTTATCACTCTTAGATTACCTAGATGTTCCTCTACTTCCGCCACTCCAACCTGATCTTCTGTAAAAGCCCTTCCTCACCTCCTGGATAAATACTCTAGCTACTTGGCCAATTATCTCCTGGCTGTTCTTGGTGTAAAAGTTGAAGAAAATACCTGTTAATAAGCCTGCCATCTCACTTTCATCACAAACACTTTCTTTTCCGGTGCTATTCCTCAATGGGGGTTTTTCCACAACTTGTGGTTTCCTAAACCTTATCTTTTCCCCTGATTTAATTAAAAGAAAGACCTTGTTATTATTGGTTTTAAATATTTTTTTTCTTTTTTAAGCCATTTTTTGGCCCCCCTTTTTCCTCATTTTCCCTCCTTCTTTGGCCTCGTCGATTAAAATTTTCTTTATAACTTTACCTCTGCTTTTTACTTTTTCCAGAATTTAGTGATTATTTTATTTGCTTGTGGGGCCGGGGGGGTCGTGGCGAATACGGCCCCCAGGACTCATTAGGAGCTCCGTCTCCTATCGAAACACTCCCGGAAACGACTCTCGGACAACTCTGAAGGTCACGGGGCCACTTAAGCGACCGTGATCGCTCAATTCTTCTGACGGCAGTGGGTAGGGGTTAACAGCCACAATTTGCAACCATACCTAAGGGTACCCGACGTTGGATCTAAATTTACTGGGAAGTCACAACCTCAACGGACCTCTGCCTCGAACGAGGTCACTCTAAACCCGACCTGCGGTCCGGTGTGGTAAGCCGGGCAGGGCGGAAGTTACCAAAGCTTCCGTCAGGCGTCCAAGAGCATGGAACAACGTACGGCACATGCCTTCCCTAATTGCCCAATACACTCCGCTGCTAACTACCAAATTGAAAGAAAGTGACAGACAACAAGCTATCGGTACATTGGAACAAATGGGGGCTTTATTTATCATGGGCAGGGGCAGCCACAAACGGAGCAGAGTTAAAACGGCAATAAAAGGGAAATTCCAATTTACAATGAACACAGGCCACTTAACAATTGCCATCTTAAACACATGGCACCCACACCACACACACACACACACACACACACAAGCACACACACACGGATCCGTGGCCTTTATTCGCGGCCCCTCACCCCAGGAGGCGAAAGGGTGGATGGGGGACCAGGGTCCTGTCCGGGTACCTGGCGCAGCCGTCTCGCGGTTAGGGCCGCGACCTGCACGTGGTGATCCGTGGTCCGTAGGGAGCTGGATGGTGGACCAAAAGGGGCCGAAGGACCGCTCCCAAAGGAACCTGGGCAACCGGGAGGGATTTTTACGGGCGCGGGGGCGGGCCAATGTTTTGGGCGGGGGAGAAAAAACAGGAGCAATTTGGCGGGGCGGAAAAAGCGCCAAGGCGGACATGGAAAACCCTTTTTTCTTCACTCTCGGAGCCGAACCCGCGCGCGACCACCAAGGACAAGGCCACTTGAACCCATGACCCCAAGACCGCGTTGCAACACGACCAAGGCCACTTAACCCCACACCAAGACCGCCGACCCCACCGTACCCAAAGCCCAAGCCACACCAGACCGATGCTCGACTCTCACCCGACCGCTACCGGGCCCCGGCGGGGGCCGGGTGGCGGGATTTGGCCTTTTCGGGCCCCTTTTGGGCCCTTCATGGGGGCCGAGGGGGGAAACCCAAACCCTGCCATTTGGGCCCCTTTTTTTTTTGGAGCGCGGGGCTCCGATCGGAGGCGGATGGAAAGCCCGCCAACCGTCTGTGCTCAGCACGCATTGCGTCGTGAGGTAAGGCTCGATGTGGTGGCAGGGAGCGAAGGAGGGATTAAAGAGTGTTAAAAAACGCTGACTAACTAAAAGAAACCCCAGCACAGCACATGAAATTAACCCATTAGACAGGACGGGACCCTAACTATAAAACACATACTTATCGAAATAACTAAGCTTAGGGGACAGCTGTCTGTTTGTGTGCAAATTGGTTCCAGATCGTAACGAAGTATATCGAACTCGTCAGTCGCTGTTATTAAACCTCTTAATAAATACCTTCGTGCTCTCCTAATAACGGTTTAATCTCACCTTCACCACCCCCCTGATCTCTTTACACCCATTTACCACCTCATGGAAGTCCAGCTTCCTCTGCACTCTACACATCCCGTAGGTTCCCTTTTCTCTGATGCTGCATTGGCCTGTTGTTAGAGTCTCGCCAACTACTATCACCAAATCCTCCATACCCCAACCCCAAAAAAAACCCTACCCCACTATCCTGAACTCTAAACCTTAACAGAATCTCTTTGCACACACAATGTTAAGGTCCAACTTGACGTCCGAAATGGCCTTCCCCAACCTCCACCTCGCTTCCACATATTGGATCGTTCCTTAAAAAGGACAACACTCAACCCCCTCGGCACACAAAAGTTTAAAAAAGGGCAATTTTTTTTTTCCTGGAACTAAATAAATAACTAGGGAAAAAAATCCCCTTCAAAATTCTTGGCTCTCCTCCCCCTTTGTTTTCTCTGACCCAAAATTTCAACCCTGAACCAAGTTAAAAAAAAAAATCTCCCCCGATAAAATTCAAAATAACCTCTTTCCCCCTTACCCCCACTTTTGCCCCTTTTGAATTATTTCATTTGTTTACCTTTCCTTTTTCCCTTTTTCCCTCCCTCTTTCCTTCACAAACCCCAAAGGAAAAAGGGGCCCTATAAAAAATAAGCATCCTTTTACCCAGTTATTTTTCTTTAACTGTTTTTTTTACAAATTCCCCTCTAAATTTCCCTCCTAACCCCAACCCACAAGACTCAAAAAAAAAAAAACATTTAAATTCCCTTTCCTTAATGTCACCCCTTCCTTGATGCAATGCTGTCCTTTACCCAGATTGCTACTCCTCCTCCGATTTCTTCCTTCCTATCACACCGTGGACACCTTGAAGCCTTGTCTTAATCCTATCCTCCAGTTACTTCTCCTCTTTAAACCATGTCTCACTCACTGCAACTCCATCGTACTCCTCGCTATCCACTTTTGGCCTTTTCAAGCTTCTTCCAATCTTATTATTTAACTCTGACATTGGTATAGAATATATTTAACTTTTCCCTTCCTGAAATTTCTATTCCTTGCCTGGCACTTACTCATCATAATTACATTAGTTCCTTCCTCAACAGCTTCCCCACCCTCAGCTGACCTAAAAAAGCCTGAAATTCCTTCCTCAATTCCCACTACCAACTCCTTTGCTGCCTCCTTTCTATTTACATGTGGCCATCACCCTGGAAAACACTCCCTTTGTCCCCTAAAATGATTCCCACTGATTCCTTCAATGTAAAAACCTTCCTTCCAAACACCATTCTTTCAGCCATTGGTGATGTATATTGCTCTGTTTATAATTTCTTTCTTGTTTCCTAATCTTGGGAGAATCCCAGAAAACATGAAAACCTCACCAACCCTTTGCTTTCAGCCGCCTCGCCCAATATCCTGTAACTATTTTTCAAAACCTCGGAAAACTTTCCCGACATCATTCACACGAGGGTTGTACCACAACCAACTTTCTTCCTGTCATGACCTTGATACAATATTGTTTATCCTTCCTTCCAATGTCCCTAACACCCGCTCGTTCAAAACTACACAGAATTCTTGTATCTGCCTGAATCCTTTCATGGAGAATAAGAATGCACATATTTTAATCATCTCATCAACCCACAAAAAATGTCTCCCATCACCTCATGTCCACCAATTTCTATTACTGCCAGCTGCCACCTCACACCACGCATGCCCCCACTGCCCACCTCCACCACTGCATGCCCCCACTGCACTCCACCCACTTTGCCTGCACCCCGCCTTGCCACATCCACCACTGCCAGCACTCGCTGCCCTCCACCACTGCCTTTGCCCCCCGCTGCACCATCCACCACTGCCTGCACCCGCTGCACCATCTCACACTGCTGCACCCGCTTGCAACTTCCACCACTGCC
>JAXMNL010001287.1:11629-21713 GCA_035128595.1 Eptatretus atami
AGCCATCCGTGTCCAGATGCTCACCAAGTAAACCTCCATCAAAGTTTATTTGTCCGCTGCCCGGGTTAAGTTAGTGTTTAGGTCAAGAGATTGGACTCACAGTTTTGTTGGTGGAAATGCCCTTTCTTCGTCTACTGTGTTGAAGAATCCCCTAGGTTAAAAGGGGAGACAAACAAATTACCTTGGGATTAAAAGGGGTGTTAATTTTAGGGAAAAAAAATGTGAATCGGCTGAAAATCCCCCATTCATTTACATGGGAAAATGAGCCAGAATCATTATATCCACCCACTTACGATTACCCTGGAGTTGTGCGGTGATTTCAGCCCACTTCATGGGTTTGTTATATCACCAGCTTTCCGTTGGTTGTTCCTTTTGGTTGTGTTATTTGTGCAGCTTTTTTATACATTTATATCATTGTCGAGGCTTTATATAAAGCGAGCACACAGACGTATAACAAGGGGAGCAGGAGACAAGAGGGGTGGGAGAGGGATGGGGTGGGGGAACACGGGTTTTCAAGATGGACACGAACAGGGGACTTTTCAGGAAGGAAAGCAGAGAATTTGAAGGAGGTGGGGTTTGGGTGGATTAATGGGGCAGAAAAGATCAAGGATTTGGATGGGACGATAAGAGGTGTTGAGTGAACAGCTGTTTTGAAGGGCCTGGAGGAAGAATGGGATTGAATAGAGTGTAGGGGAGTTTATTCCAAAGGCAGGAAAAGGAGGCAATGAAAGAGTGAAGGTGAGCAGTAGATTTCGTGATTTTGTAGGTTTTACAGAAGGGGGCTTGTTGGGGACCTTGAGCGCCCTGCGGAAATTGTGGTCGGACATAATCGCATAGAGAGCAGGAGGGCAAGGCTGGAGAGGAGACGGTAGAAAACAGGAAGAGAACCACCGACCGCAATGTGGTGAGAAAGGGAGAGGTCCAAAGACTCAGCTCATGGCGGGAGATGCCAATGATCCGAATGCCTTGGTTTTCCACAGCGTGAATCCGAGAAGGTGGAGCTGGAGCACCAGTTCAGGAGGGGAAGAGCAGGAACGTCCATCAGGCTGCGGATAAGGCGTTGTAAGTGGTCAGGAGCTAGGTGGGCCGAGGAAGGACTTTGCACATCGGAGGATTTCCAGTCAGGTGACTGCTTTTGGCGTTGCATGTTTGAAATGTGCTTTCCCAGGAAAGATACATGCAGATAGTGAGACCAGAGCTTGAAAAAGGACTTCTTCAGAGGATGTGAGAAATGGATGGCAGGTTGTTTTTCAAACGGTCCTTACGGAGAAATGGACATTGTGAGAGTGTGAGATTTTGTCCGGATTGAAGACATGTTCCCGCTGTTGGACCAGTTTGTGGGTGGATTTTATCCAGATCTGCAGTGAGCGAAGAAGCTGCTGCTTGCGGTCTAAGGATGCAGATGGTACGGCAGAGGTGGCAGTCATCAGCAAAGAGATGAAGAGGATTTTCCAAGAGAGTCGGAGAGTTCATTTGTGAAAACCAGGAAAGAAACCAGACGCTCAAAACCCAGAACCGGAAGTATTTCTTTTAAATTATCAGATTTCACAACAGATTTCGACACTTATTTAGTGCAGACGAATCCGATCCTCAAAACCCATATAAGTATTGAATAGATACTTTATACCAGAGAGTAATCATTGAAAAAATTCGTATCATGTAATGGATGAAATACTCCAAGGCTCTCTAAATTTGAAAACTATAGTATTACAGAAGTGAGTACACAAGGGATCGCAGCTATGATGAACAGGCATTCGATCATATGAGTAGGAAAGTGAAAAAAAAAAAATTTATCATTTAAGAATCATGAAAGAAAGAATCATGAAATCTAATGGTCATTACCATATATTTATGCTTTGAAAAACCTATAATGGCTCGGGAGCGGCCGGCAGTTGCAGCGCGGGCGCGGCCGACAGTGGCCAACGTGTCTCAGAAAGTTGTTAAATTTGATTCTGCAGAGCTTTTTACAGCGCGTGCGCTGTATACAATTGCACCGGAGTTTGAAATGTCCGGGTCGGTCTACACGTCTCCGGTGGTCCGGGTTGTCCCACCCCACGTGCTCAAGACAGCCAAGACGTCCTGCGTCGGGTAGATGCAGTGCGTACCTCGACCGGAAATGGCGAACAAATGTGACGGAAATACCCGAGTATGTTCAATGGAATTTGTGAAACTAATGTGTTATATATGTAACCATTTAATGTATTTGCGTTGACGGAAAAAAACGAAGCGCTCCCCTCATTGTACGATCGAACGAAAGACCTCCTTCCGCCACCATCGCTTCGCGCCGATCGCCGATGCTGAAAGCTAAGTTCTTCTTATGCCATCATTCTTTTGCGGGTTCCCCCTGCCACGCTGTTTTATCGAACGATTTCATTCCTTCTGTTATATATTAAAGGTGGCTTATCAACATAATTACAGATTTACATTTCAAATATTAGTCCGCTTTTTATCTTGCCAAAACGAAGTTTTGCAAGATCTGCTTAGTCAGTCTATATGTTTTTTTATTTTTTTTATTTTTTTTGTTGTTTGTTGTTTGTCTGTAATCACGGAAAAAAAATCTGCCAGGACCACAGTTTTCATTGAAATTTTTGTACTTCACATTCAGAGGCCTATGGAGGTCCTTTCAGGCCATTAAAATTTTGAAGGTCAAGGTCAAAGGTCAAGGTTCACTTTTTTCGGCAAATTCGGGTAATCGAAAAACCTTATTTTTTGGTAATTTTGATCGGGATGCGTCTTCAAAACTTTCATGGGAATATACGATCATGGTCTGGCGCTCAGCTGATTAATTTTTGGTGGCGATTGGCCTTGACCTTCAGTGTTTTTTTTTTGTTGTGTTGTTTTTTTTTTTTTCTGTAATCACGTATAAATTTCACTCTGCCAGAAGGCACGTTTTCATTGGAAATTTTTGTAACTTCGCATATCAGAGGCCTATAGGGATCCCTTTTTCAGCGCATAAAAGTTTGAAGGTCAGAAAGGTCAGAGCCATTTTTTCGCAATCAGGGTATCGACATAACCCCTCATTTTGGAGTAATTTTTGATCGGATCGTCTTCAAACTTCTGGAATATAGTTCATGTCTGGCATTCACTGATTATTTTGGTGGCATTGGCCTTGACCTTTCATGTTAACGCCTAAGGTCAAACATATTTGACCCCAGGTCAATTTTCAGTCTTTAGGAACTCATATCGTGTAGTACTCAAATTGAAACCTTCGATCAGTGCTTCTAGATATATCAAGCTTGAAGACATTATGACTCATTGGTGAACGTTATGAGGCAAACTGCATAATTTTTCATGAGTTACTCTGTAGAACCGATTCTCTCCGGAATCTCTCGTAGGCAGATATTCCTCAAGGAGTCGGCTCCTGGGTGGAATAGCAAGCTCTTTCACCTCAGTGTACCTTAAAGAAGTCACACGTGGTCACCTTTTGCAAAGATACGGGATCACCCTTACGGGTGACATTGGTTTATTAATTGTTTTTTCAACTGAAAGCATTAAATTGCATATTTTAACTGAGTGTACTCATTTGCTCACCACACACGCTGTATGGGAGGATTTCACTTGTTTTTGTTTGTTTCCTTTGTTTGTTTGTGCTGATTGTTTCTCTTGCAGAAAAGGGTTGAACACCGTGTTCCTCACTGTATACCAAGAGAAAATTTCAAAGGAAGCTGCGTCCGAGAAAATTTGTTTTGTCTCTGGGCCCCATGTCTGCAACGGAACGCATGCTTTCATCAGCCATTTCCTGTCACCGGCAAAGAGCGTTGCTGATGCTGAACTGGATACTCCTGCAGAGCCTTTTGCTTTACCTGTTCGAAAATTGCGGCAAGTGCGCGTTCACCTGGACTGCCACCCTCAAACAAAACAAGTTTTTTAAAAAACCACGGGCAATGCACTTTATTTGAATTTCCTTATCAAGTTACGTGTCGATGTTGTTTGAGATTTTATCACTCTTGGTTTGTTGAAAAGCAATCCGTGCTGCATTATTGTGACTCCCAGAGATTTGTATCATAATTTTTTTGTCCTCTTTCAGGCCCCCCTGCGATATTTCTGTGACTAAGACGTCTGGGGACCGAGTGAACAGTGGTGGTGCACCAGTTCCCCCGGCAAGGGAGCCCTCGGAGCTGATGCCTTCCGGTCAGGCTTTCCCATAGTCGAGTACAAACAGAAGATTCTTTGATTACAGTGGACCAAACCGGTGTCCGCTCGTCTGCGGGACCAGGTTGTGGAAAAACCACCACAGTGTGTCAACATTTTTACTCCCCCAAACTTCGTTGAATATGTCCACATTGTTTTTGATTTTTATTCCCTTTTCCTTTTCTTTATCTGCCCTCATTTTCTTCTCTGGCCTCACGGTGACCTATTCCTTTCAAGGTTTAATTGATCCCTAATTTCGCAGATTCCACAGTTCCTGCTGGATGAAAGCCATTCGACGGGAAAGCCTGCCGCCATATTGATGTGCCACAACCAGTCAACTTCACAGCGGTCACCACGGCAGAGCGGGCATTGCTGAACGACGTGGGGGCATTGTGAGAGACTGTTGGCTACCACATTCGATGGGAATCGCGGTGCGTTCGATTGGAATGACAAGCATTATGACCTTTGCGATGCACCTCGTTCATTCTGGGGGGGTGTGGCGAGTGTGGCACTGTTGCGTAACCATCTTGTAAAATTATCTTGTCTATCTTCGTGTTTGATCTTGGGGCAATGGAAAAGAAAATCCATCTCAAAAGGACAGTAGACCCAAAATTGTGCTTAGTGTTATAAATGTGCACGTATGTGTATGTACACATGATCATTGGCTCATTTTAAAGAAGAAGAAGAAAACTTCTTGATCTCAGATCCCTCACCAGTGCAGGTTCTCCCCTGATCTGGCAAAACCGAGTAAGTGCTCTCCAACGGGCATTCGATTACTAGGTTTTTGCCAGATCAGGGAGAGTTGTAGTGCATACCGGAGGATACTAACTTGGTGTACCTCCCTCGGGCTCATGGAAGATGTCAGATCGGTGTTGAAACGAGGACTGTCCTTCGTCTTCCACTTCTGAAAGGCATGGTACGAATTCGAATTCCTGGACGATTTGAAGATAAATTTTTAAAAAAGCAGGTTCAAGCAATCAAACCCAGCACCCTTTTTCAGGCGCTTGAAACCAAGCCATTCTCCTGGACACCTCAGAGGCAAAGCACCCTCCTGTTGATCTGTTTCATTTATAAAACGTAGAAGAGATTTACAACATACCTTAATCTGATATCCGTTGTTGAACACAACATCTCTGAGATGGAAGTGCCCATCGATACGAGCTCTCAGAACAACAAGGTACGTGGATAAGAACCTGCTCGATAAAGGGTGGGTCGTTTGTATGGAGACGTGACTGTGTATGACAACGAAGCAAGTGCCGAGCTTTCAGGATACGTGGGATCTATGTCGCACCTGCTGTGATAGACTCGGATTCTACTTTGGGACAACAACATTGATTCCACAATGAGTGAAGAGATTTCATAAAAAAAGGTATTTGCTCTTCATACAGTTGCGTGAATCCATCAGGACAGATCTCGCCAGTGTGCAAACTTTCATTACGAGTCCCCAAATTACTCATAAACTTGATACGACACAGGTGTCCTATTTGTCCTACCTGCAAATGCCGCCACTGACTTGATAGCAAGGTGATGTCAGAATGGGATTCTGGATACCTTGTGTCACTTTCATGTACCCCATGCATGTGAAGGAGGTACGCTGCCAATGCAATTCAGTCTTTTCAATACTTTTGTCTTTCCAAGAAGGGGACAATAGTCATGTTCCTGTATTCAACCATTGAACGGTTGTTCTTTCTGTCAGCTGTCCACTAGCCAAAGAACGGAATGAGCGTTTATGATGACCACAAGACGGATTCTGTCCGAGTCCGTCGTACTGAACGCAGACGAGAGGTTCGGCGGAGGGGCTTGCTCGCAGCCGATTCTGATCTCTGCAAAGCGTGGAATTCAGTGAATCGGAGATGCCTCTGGAGGTTATGTGGTCTTCGTGGTGCCACCAAGTTGGATCGATCTGATGTCTGACTATACTCTTGCCACTCTGAGAGTGCTGTGAGAATGTGGTAGTTCCATCCCGACTTATTTCCCAGTTGTTACTGAGTTCGTCAGGCGGTGGCATTGGCTAACCACATTTTCAATCACTTGATGGACTGGAAAGATGCTCGGAGAGATTCAAGCTGCGCTGCGATCGCTGTGGGAATGTCAAGATACTCTGACCTTGATTTCCGCAGATGATGCAGTCATCCTTGCGGAACACTGGATATCCTTGGAGGGGCCATGAGGGGTACTAATTAGCATAGAGCCGCTGGGGGACGATGGGTTTCCTGGTGTCAAAACTTAAGATTCCAGGCTTTCAATGACATTCATGGATGTTGCCATCTTGTCTGTTTGCCCGTTTGTGGCCGCGGATGTTGAGGTCCACGGGACAGATTCACTTCCTTGGCAGTGATATTCAGTCTCCACATGTTGTGAGTCGGAAGTCAGTAGACGTTCTGCGTCGGGCCCGGGAGTCATGGATTCATGGACCATGGGGTGTTGCGCTAATCGATACCTATGCAGGAGACGAAAGGCGAGTCTGGCAAGCCTTGGTGCTTCCAGGTCTTTCTCTACGGTGTGAGACTTGGCTCTGACCAGGATTCTGAGATGAAGACTGAACTCCTTCCAGTTTGCCGGGCTCTTTGAGAATCCTTGGCTATTGCCTTGTCGGACTTTGTGTCCCACGAGCGGTTGCTGAGAGAGACTCGAATGGAGATTGTTACTGCATAGTCTGTCGTAGCGATCAGCTGTGGCTGTGGACACGTGCATCGTTTTCCTGAGGCGATCTCATGCTCTCCAGATTTCTCAGGGAGGGAGCTTGTCAGTGGGGAAGGCCAAATGGACCGACTAACGTGCCTCGTGGTTGCAGGCAGGTGATCGGCATCTCAAGGACGATCGAGGGATGGCCAGGCATCGGCCTGGGGGATGGCCAGTGGGACGCCCCTGAGTACTGACGGAATTAGACTGAAGTTCAGCACGCCGCTGCTCCTCGCGCACATGCTCTCATACCTACCTAACTCGACTTAACCTTTTAGCAATTGTATGTGGATGTCTGCCTCCCTTAATTGACTGGTTTTGATGTACAGAGTGTCACCAAAGACCCTTCTCCACTTCTGCACAAACGGAGTGTTGCGCGAATTTAATATGGGTGGTGACAAAACAGTGCGCAAGCATCACTCATATCATTTTTGGTGAGTCATGGCTCAGGCACTTCCTCACTTGCTTTCTTTGGCTACCTCTCTGCGGAACCAGTTATTTATCTGAAACATTTTCAATGGAACGACAGTTCATAATTACGTGTCACTATCAAATGTTTGAGAGGTGAGAGGTATGGGGGCTTTACCATGTGATCGGGGTGACAGCATGGTGAATGTTGAGGTGTTGTTTTTTTTTTTGTCTGTCTTAAAAGCTTCTTGCCATTCCAAATATTCCAGGATGAAGTGCACGAGGGGACAGATTTTGTGACCTGGTGCTGATCCAGTTGCGGAGGAGTTGAACACACGTTTACCCACGGATGTGCCACTTATACTCTCCCAACAATGGAAGGAAGCCCTCAATCTCAGACATACGATCAGGGCTGTCTTCTCTGGACATACCTGTCTGGCCCCATCTTGATCTCCAAACTCTCAGATGATGGCATCCATGGCACCTCCTCTCATGAATCACTGACTTCTCCAACTCGACATTCAAACTTGTAAACTCTTCACGGAATCTTCTCATCTTTCCCTGTCGAGTCCAGAGTGCCCCAAGCATTGTCTTGGTGCCCAGTCTTGTTCCTCATCTCATCAATGATCTTTCTAATTCCCTGGAAATTCCTGCCTCACTCTTGCTGATGATTCCACCCTCTGCCGTGTAATTTTCATCCTTCAGACAGACTGGCAGCAGCTTCTTCTTCTCTGCAAACCTTCACATAATCAGGAGCTGGTGTAAACAGTTGGAGTCTTTTCAGGTTTCAAATTTTACACTCTCACTAGGTCTCAGAATCCAGACTGTGGTCTTATTTTCGGCCATGATCTTTCTTCGGCAAACCATATTTCAAAGTGCCTCACAAAGCCAGCCGCCGACGCAACATCCTCCGTCGACCAAGTCCTCCCTTTGCACATCTGACGTCCTATCCACCTGCAACGATTCATCCACAAGCTGATGGAGTGTGCTCGCCTCTACGAGGCTGGCTTCCCCTGCCTCATCTTTCTCAGCTTGACGCCTGGAAACCAAGGCCTTTAAGATGATTGTAATCTCCCGTGATGAAGCTGAGTTGTGGGCCATCACTACGCCATCGCAGACGTCGTTGGTCTTTCTACGCCTCCTTTCTCGATCTTGCACCCTTGCCCTTTCTGTGCTTTGTCCTCCTCTTTGTTTTGCATGCACACATGGTCCACCATCAACCCCTTCTGCTGAAACTAACAAAAATCCAGGATCACTGCTGACCTCCACTCATTTGTTCCTCTTTTTCCCACCTGTTGGAAACCAACTTCCACATTCTCTTCAATCTCATTCTTCCCTACAGGTCTTCAAGACAGCTGTTCACCACAATCTGAGATCTTCCCCAATCAAAACCCATGATCTTTTCTTCTCTCGTTACCCCCATTCCTCCCCACAACCATTGTTTGTCTGCCTCCCTCCCTCTGACTTTGTCTTCGGCTCTGCAGTTGTGTCTCCCCCTCTCTTTGTGCCCTTTTTGTCGTTCATCCTCATCCGTTCAGTGTACTAGTACTCGCTCTTCCACGAGCCTCGACTATGTAGACAACAAAAAACCCTTCCTTGGGCCTTCATTCTTACCTTGATGGAGTACCTTTCTCCTCTTTGGATGGGTGCCTCTGCCACATGCCTTGCCCTTCTTAATGCTGTGGAAAGTGATGCCCTCAAAATCGTTGGGATCTCCATGACGAAGCTGAGTGTCTGGGCCTGTTACTTTCACATTGTGGGTAGGTTGGTGGCCTCTCTGTATCCTACCACCTCATTTTAGGTCTTGCACCCTGCCCTCACTTGGTCCCTCCCAGGGTTCTGCAGGTGCACACAGTTTTCCAGGAACCCTCTTCTTGTCAGCTCCCATATATCCAGGCTCACCGATCCCTCCAATCATTTGTTCCTCTTTTCTCTTCGCTTGTGGAACCAACTTCCCCAGTCTGTTGAATCCCATTCTTCCCGCAGGGCTTCAAGACAGCTCTTGTGAAAGGACTCGAGCACCGGTGTTATACTGAGTCAGCTGAAGGAACATTCTAGTTGTTTGAGAGCAGAAGCTAAACATCACCTCTGATTAGAAATGTGTAAAACGATAAATGTCATGACATCATGTCCAGTGATCAGTCCCACAGTGTGGTGCTGATTGATCAAATTCTCTGAGTTGAGAGGGTCAGCCTGAGGGCCACATATACAACCTTGTGTAAAATTTGTAATGTTGCAGAAACAAGAATTGCAAGCTCAATCAAGGATTTGACAACCCACCTGGATGCTTGGGGGTCTCGTGGCAGATGTTTCATTCATTTTCAGCAAATAAGGAAGGGAGTGAATGCCATGTACAGTGTACTGTACTTACATAATACAAGTCTCGTGTTGGTTGTGGTTTTTTTCTTCACATTGGTGTTAACCTGCACTTATGCCATGTTTTTAGAACTACGAGGGGGCCCGTTGGTCCGTTGGACCAAATTTTCAAAAGCCTTCACAGCCTTGGACGTTTTTGCTCGTCTGAGCAAAAACAAGAGGTTACCCTGCCTGGAAGCCTTGGAACCCTAATAATAATATATAATTAGAGGATTTTGGGTCTTAAGGGTCTTGGGTTCTTAAAGGGTCTTCAAAGGGGTCTCACCAGTCTAAAGGTCAATAAGTACATTCAATGTTACGTAACTAGTACACCACACACAACACACACACACACACACACACACACACACACTTTGTTGTATACTTTCTGCATCATTTTATTTATTTATTTACTCTTCCATATGTTGTCCGTTTGTGCCGCAGTACCTGGGCAGCTGTTTGATGTGAAGGTGCTGTATCTGGAAATGTTCTCCGGATCACGGGATAC
>JAXMNL010001288.1:0-14359 GCA_035128595.1 Eptatretus atami
CAAGGGAACAGGGACTCTCCACAACTCTCGACAATTCTCATTCAGGGACAAGGGACCAGGGACTCTCTACGCCCACGCCTTTTGTAGGGTCGGGCTCCGCCCTTCGCTCCGCCCCGCGCCCTACCCCGTTCTTGGCTCCTCCTTCCTTCGAGACCCTTCCAGAAAATGCCTCGAAGGGGGGCGTTCCTCTCCGAGAGAGTAATCTCTCCCCCGCCCACATAACACCTCCAGACATATATAAATCATCTCCCACAGCCAGATAAACACCTAGACATACCTAAACCATCTCCCACAGCCATAAACACATAGACATACATAAATCATCTAACAGCCCAATAACCAATCCAGACTCATAACGACTCCACTGCACATAACCACTCAGCATACATAAACATCTACCCACCAGCCGCATAAACACCTCAGAATACATAAACCATCTCCACTGCTGCGTACCACCTCCAGACATACATAAACCATCTCCCAACTGCCACGTAAACAACATCAAGAAATACTAACCATTCCAACTGCCACATAAACGGCACCTTCAGACATCAAACATCTTCCCAACTGCCGGCCGCAAAACACTCAGACATACATGAACATCTCCCCCAGCGCCGCATATACACCTCGCATACATAACCATCTCCCACCTGCCGTAAAGCCACCTCCAGACATAATAAACCATCTCCACCAGCCCGCATAAAATCCAGACATACATAAACATCTCCACCTGCCACGTAACCACATCCAGACATACTAACCATCTCCAAAGCCCACGTACACTCCAGACAACTAAACACTCCGAACAGCCCAGTAAACCAACTCAGACATACATAAACTATTCACCATGCCACAGTAAACACTCCGACTACTCACCTCTCCACAGCCAATGGTAAACACTCAGACATACATAAACATCTCCACTGCCCACTACACCTCAGATAATAACACATCTCCACCAGCCCCTGTAAACAACTCCAGACATACTAACATCTCCCCAGCTGCGTAACCAACTCCAGACATACATAAACCATCTCCACCTTGCCGCACGTAAACCACGTCCGACATACATAACATATCCCAACTGCCCACCGGTAAACCAATCCAGACATACATAATCTCACTGCAGGTAAACCACCTCCATACGAAATACAAAACATCTCCCACTGCCAGTAAATACACACCTCAGACATAGCATACATATCCACCTGCCATGGTAACACACTGCCAGAATACATAAACATCTCCCACAGCAAAAACCACTCCAGACATACATAACCCTTCCAGACAGCATAGCAGTCTCTCACCAGCCCGTAAAGCACCTCCAACACATATCAAACATCTCCACCTTGCCACATAATCACCTCCAGACATCATAACATGTCCAGCAGCCCAGTAACCACCCTCAGACTACTAACATCTCCACCAGCACGTAACCACCGACAGACATACATAAACTCTTCCACTGCCCACGTACCACTCCAGACATACATAAACTCTCCCACAGCGCACGTAAACGCACCGACAGACATAATAACCATCTCCACCAGCCCACGTAACACGCAGACATACATAAACATCTCACCTGCCCGTAAACCACACAGACGATATAAACCCTCCAGACATACTAAACCATCTCCACAGCCCACGTAAACAACATCCAGACATAACGCAACCATGATCACCTGCACATAAAGCACCTCCAGACACCTACCATCTCCACAGCCACATAACACTCCAGACTACACAAACATCTAACACAGCCCACGTAAACACCTTCCAAGACATACATACGATTCTCACAGCCGCATAAACCACCTCCGAATACATAAATTCTGCCACCAGCCCACGTAAAACACTCAGATAATACATAAACCAATCTCCCACAGCCCCATAACCACCTCCAGCATACATAAACATCTCCACGCGCATATAAACACGCTCCAGAAATACTAATCATCTCCCCAGCCCAAATAAATCACTGCAGACTACATAAAACGGCATCCCAACCTGCCACATAACCACCATCAGGACATCTAACCATCTCCCACCAGCCCGCATAAACCACCTCAGACATACAATAACAATCTCCCACCGCCGCACGTAACCATCAAGACATACTAAACATCTCCAAATGCCACGTAAACACTCCAGACATACATAAACCATCTCCCACCTGCCACGTGAACCACCTCCGAATACATCACATTCCACGAGCCACGTAAACCACCTCCGACTACATAACCATTCCACAGACGTAACCAACGCCAGACATACATAAACCTATTCTCCCACAGCCTGCGTAAACCACTGCCAGACATACTAACCTCCCTGCCGTGTAAACGACTCCAACTACATACACATCTTCGGCACAGCGCACGTAAACACTCCAGACTACATAAACATCTCCCACCAGCACGTAAACCACTCCAGACATACATAAACCATCTCCCACAGGCTGGTGTAAACCACTCAGACATAAATAAACATCTCACTGAACGATAAACCATCCAGACATACAAAAACATATCCACTGCTCAGTAAACACTCCAGCTATATAAACGATCTCCCCTGACACGATAACCAACTCCAGACATACATAAACCATCTCCCAACTGCCATGTAAACATGCCAGAACATACATAAACATTCCCCACCACAAACCACCTCAGACATACATAACACCTCAGACAGACATAGACAGTTCTCACCAGCCCAATAAAGAGCTCAAACACTATAAACATCTCCACCTGCACAGAAACCATCTCCAAAACATAAACATCTCCAGCGGCCACGTAACACTCCAGAATACATAACATCTCCACCAGCCCGTAAAACGACGACATAATAAACCAATGCGCACCAGCCACATAAACACGCTCAGACTACATAAACCATCTCAATAGCATGTAAACCACCTCCAGCATACATAAACATCTCCAACAGCCACAGTAAACACCATCCAGACATACTAAACGCATCTCCCACCAGCAATGCTAACCACCTCCAGACATAATAACGCATCTTCACCACCCAGACACCTCCAGACATACTAAACGCATCTCTCCTGCGATATAAACCCTCCAGAATACATAAACATCTCTCACCTGCCCGCATAACCACCTCCAGACAACATAGAAATCTCCACGAGTCCACGTAAACCACTCCAGATAATAAACCATTCCCACTAGCCCAAATAAACCACTCCAGACATATATAAACATCTCCCACAGCGAAGTAACACTCCAGACATATAAACCTCTCCCCAGCCCACATAAACAATCAGATAATACCCATCTCCACAGCACGTAAACCCTCCAGACATACATGACCATCTCCCCCGCCTGCTAACTACCTCCAGACTGCATAACATCTCCACGCAGCCACGTAAAACACCTCAGAAACATAACATCTCACCAGCAGCATACGATCCAGACATACATAAACATCTCCAACAGCCTCGTAAACACTGCGCAGAATAATAAACATCTCCACTGCCCATATTAACACCTCCAGACAAACATAACGCACCTCCCCACCTGCCACATAAACCACTCCAGACATACATAAACATCTCCAGCCGCAAAACGCACTGCCAGAAATTCATAAACATCTCGCCAACAGCCCACGTAAACACTCAGAAACATACTACCATCTCTCACCTGCCGATCACCTCCAGAAATCATAAACCTCTCTCACCTGCCGCATAAACCCACTCCAGACATACATACCATCTCTCACTGGCCGCATAACACTCAGACTACGTAAAATCTCCAAGCCCCGTAAAACCACTCCAGACTACATGACATTCCACAGCTGCGTAAACTACCTCCAGACATGCATACCATCTCCACAAAAGTAACCATCCAGACCACATAAAATCTCACCAGCCGCATAAACCACTCAGACACTACTAAACGCATCTCCCACAGCCCGTAAACCATCAGAACTACATAAACCACCTCCAGACATACATAACCTCTCCACAGCCATGTAACACCTCCAGACATACATAAACGCTTTCTCAACCTGCCGCATAAAAACTCACAAATGCAAATAAATCATTCTCACCTCCCGCATAACATCTCCATACATCACATAACATCTCTCACCTGCTTCGATAACACCCAGACATAACATAAACATCTCTCACTGCCCGCATAAACCTCACGACATACATAACCATTCTCATGCGCGCATAAACAACCTCAGACATCATAACCATTCTCCACTGCGATAAACATCCAGAAATAACCATAAAACCATCTCTCACTGCCGATAAATCAGAATACAAAACCATCTCCCAGCCCCAGTAAACACCAATCCAGACTACATAGGCATCTCCACCAGCCTACGTAAACCACGCTCCAACATACAAACCTTCCACGAGCCGCAGTAAACCGCCTCAGACATACTAACATCTCTTACTGCCCACATAAACACCCAGACATATATAAGCATCTCTCACCTGCCTGCTACCCTCCAGACTACTAACATCTCTCACTGCCGATAAACCCATCCAGCATATAAAACATATCTCACTGCCCGATAAACCATCAGACATACTCAACGCATTCCCAACTGCGGCATAAACACTCCAGACAACATACCCTCTCACTGCCGATATAACCACTCCGACATATATAACATCTCCCCATGCCCGATAAACACTCGAATATAATAACCATCTCTCACCTGCCACACATAAACCACCTCCATGACATTCATAAACATCTCCACCAGCGCGTAAACACCTCAGCATGCATATGAACATCTATCACTGCCGCGGAACCCCGTCCAGAATACTACCATCTCTCACCTGCTGCAGAAACACTCCACATGACAATAAACCATCTCCATTGCCTGCAGAAACCAACTCAGACATACATAAACCATTCTCACATGCCCGAAAACCACCTCAGACATAACATAACCATACTCCCAACAGCACGTAAACCATCCAGACATCCTAACGATCTCACCTGCCCCGCATAAACACCGAGACATACATAACATACATCCCACCTGCCCGATAAACACTCCAGACATACATAAACACATCTATGCGCTTTAACCACTCAGACTGCATAACCATCTCACAACCCACATAAAACTCCAGACTACATAAACCATCTCCCACAGCCCAATAAACACCTCCGCATACATAAACATTCTCCTGCCACTAAACACCTCAGACATACATAAACCATTCCCAACCTGCCAATAACCATACCCCTGCCGCATAAACACCCCAGACATACATAAACCATCTCTCACCTGCCGCTAAACCCCCCCGACATCCATAAACATCTCTCACCTGCCCGCATAAACACCTCCAGCATGCATAAACATCTATCACCTGCTGCAGAACCACTCCAGACATACATCAAACCATCTCGCACTGCCAATAACCTCTCCCGACATGCATATAACATCACATCCATCCAGCCATTGGAACCATCACTGATGCGAGTGTTGATGCTGCTTAAGCAGCCTGCTTGGTATTGGCACATCCTGGACAGGTGACTCCGACACAGATTTAAGTAAGCGGCATCATTATTGCGCCTCAGAAGGATGACAGGCAGAGTCAACCCACCTGATATTAATTATAGCCTATGGGATTGAACTCGATCTGAGGATCCCAGGATCCCAAACCAACATCGAACCATAAGCCAACACAGGCTTATACTTTAAATATGTAGGTTTGTGGGGGTAGATGGAGGAATCTCATAGAAGTTAGGATTACGGATTGCTTGGACTGTGGATGAAAAGGAAATCTCAATGTATTTAAAGTAGGAACTGTGAGTTTAAGTGCAGCTTGTCACTAACGGGAGGGGGGGGGGGTGGGTGGTGGTGCTGTTTTATTAGATAGGGTTAAGGACAATTTCCCCAGATTATGTAATTTGCCCCCTGAACTTTTCCTAAGTGTTTTTTTTTGCATTCAAAACCGGCAATAAAAGGGATACCGTCATTTAAAACAGCACCCACTGAGCTGCACGTCCAGCAGGCACAAAAGCCGCCACTCGCAGGGGTGCGGCTGGCGAGCACGCCCAGATGGATGAAATTAATGGGCGTGACATCAAGAGAGCCGGTGGAAGGAAAAGTGAGGTTCGGAGCGGGAGAAGGAGGAGAGACAATTGTGGGAAGAGGGGGTGGGGGGAGGGGCACACGATTGAGTAGGGGTCTCGCTGGCTGGCACGTCTAGACAACAAAAAATACATGCAACACATTTCATAGTTGTGCTGTGAATTTGCCGCGGATGGAGCAACACACTAGTCATTGAACTGTTCGGTGAGCGTTGAAGTGTGTACGTTTCTGAGGAGGGAAGAAGAGCGTGCTATATTGTCTATCAAGGGGGCTCAGAAGATCGTCTCGTCGTGTGTCCAAGGAGGAAGGTGGAAACGATTGTTTGAGCGAATATGGTGGAAAGAGGAACATTAGCATATTCATTCACGAGCGACGCTGCGAGGTGGGTTGATGAGCCTGGTGTTGAATACTGTATGAATTACCTCATGTAGTTTTCCAACCCAAAGGAGCGGCTCGGCAATTTTGGAGATCCATGCAGGACGAAGCGGCTCGCCCAATGTTCATAAAGACATCTTTGGCAAGCTCAGTGCCAGGATAAAGGGAGGATTTTTATTTTATTTTATTTTCCCCTTTCTGATATTAAAGTGTGTGGAGACGTCTCTGCCGAAATTAGATCGAGTTTAATATTCCGTTGCATTACTCATACTTTGATTATATTTTATAATTATTATTATTATATAATATTATTATTACCTTTGATTTACCCCATTGGTCAATATTTGATTTATTTTCATTAAACCCCTATTTATTTAGATTGGTTTGTGTGTCTAATTTGTCGTTCGTTCGAAGATAAACTCCTTTTGCGCTGTGTTTCGTCTGCTCGTCTGTGCGTCCTTTTCTTCCCGCACGCGCCATAATCTCCGAGGATCACGCGTTCGCCTTCAAGGAAAACGCTCGGAGATCGGCTGGTGGTGTTAACCGCCGTCCGACAATTTGATCAGGGGAATATTAATTAATAACGCAGGCGCCGTGACAATATTGTTGTGTCGCGCCCGAGCCGTGTGCGAACGACCGCGTTACCAATAGCGGCCGCTTCGCCCACCGAACGTGCATTATCAAGTCGTGACCTCTCGGAACAGCGGGGCTTAGTCACGGGTGGGGGTTTAACTCACACAATCAGTCCGCATTCTACCGGCAAATAGGGTCCGAATGCGAATGGTGATTTTAAGTCCGCGCGGATAGCGTACCGAGGAGTTGTACCAACACACAAGGTCGACTCCGGACAACGAACGCTTAGCGGCTCGTTCGTGCTACAGGTAGCGCATGAGTTAATAGTCGACCTTGACAGTTCAGATTATTACCGGCGTTTTAAACACTACATCCTAGTGATGCAAGATGGAGATTCAATAAAAGGAAAGACGAAGCAAAACGGGGACAAATCGGAACAAGCACATTTATTCACGTAAGGCATGGAAGGCACGTATATTCAGTAAACAAAGGACAAAAGCATACACGTATCGTTTATGCAAAGAAAACACAAGCAGAACCAACGCAATCTACAACGAATAGGCATTCACACGGCTAAACTTAAAACGTTCTAACTTCTCAGACTGGCGCACCACAGAAATTTTTACACAAAACCAAAGAAAAGGAAGTCGAGACTCCTGAGGGCCGTCCAGCCTTGGTGACGCAACATCCGGTCCTCTGGCGGCGTGGTCACTGGGATCGTGCCTCGCGCTGCACGTGTCGTCTCGACAGCTCGACGGGGATTGGGGGGAATGGGCCGGGTTTTTCGCCGCTATTGGTGCGGACGGGGGGGGGGGGGGGGGTGGAAGGCGCTCCGTCCACTAGGGGGTCTCGGACTGCAACCGGCTCCGTTTTATCGACTCCCGAAGGACAATTTCACCAGGGACCGGTTCGCGACCTTTTGTGGCATTCGACGACTGCGCAATTTCGACGACCTTCACGACACGCAGACCGAAGAACGAACAGAACTCAACCTCTTCCTCGAACGAACGAACATAAGAGGGACTCTCAAACTTTGACAATTCTCATTCAGGGCAAAGGAAAGCGATTCTGCCCCTTCGACAATTTATTCAGGGACAAGGAAGGGATCTCACAATCTCAGACAAATTTCAATTATAGGGAGCAAGGGAACAGGGACTCTCTACACTCACGCTTTTGTAGGGTGGGCTCCGCCTTCGCATCCGCCCGTTCTTTGGCTCTCTTCCTTGGACGACTTACCAGAAAAATGCTCGAAGGGGGGGTTTCTTCCCCGGCGCGTCCACAACGGCATACCGAATCGCGGAGAGGACGCGCCCCCCTCCATCCTTTCTCACCAAGCGTGGGGGAAAAGGAGGGAAACCCACAGGCATAGTTGTTTTTCTTCCTCACGGCGTACGACGAGGGAAGGAAGTTCGGGCGGGAGATATTTGCACGGGCGTTTTGGGCGGGAAGATCTGAGGGGAGATATTTAAGCGGGAGTTTTTGGGCGGAGATGCCCTTGCACTTGTTGTGCTGCACTCTCCTTTAATCGTCCGCGAGATCGTGACCGCACGGTGCTCGTTGAATGGCGAGTGGCGAAGCTGGTGGTAGCAGTAGTTGTGGAAGGTGGCGGCGTGGTGTGAATGGGTTGATTGTTGGAGTCGTGTAGTGAATGGCGTGATCGTTGAGATGTGGTTTGTGGCAATGTTCGTTGTTTTTTGGCACCAAATACGACAGCAAAAGAAAAAGGCTAACTGAAGAATCGCAGCCGATGGATACATATATTCTCTATAAACGGGTTTGGCTAACTAAACATGGACTTAAGATATATCTCACTGAAGGACCTTTAGGGTGTATTGTGAATTTCCACAACCATAAATACCCCTCCTTTTTACAGACTCGTCCGAGTCGTCAAATTCTCGTGTGCCATCATGTGTAAGTTTTCCCCTAGTAGTTTTACTTCGATCTGAGTGGACATTACATGTCATTCGTTGTCCCAAAATAAATAAACTATGGCTGAGCTAACTAAACAACCACTTACTGGACGACTTAAATAAAATGCGGCGTAAAGACATACAATGCGGGGGCGCACTCATATTTACAGTACATTTAAACAACTTTACATTACAAATTTACTAATAACATGGACAGGAATCATGGCCTCTGCGGAAGAAAAAAAAAAAAGTAAAAGTCAACGGTGACAGGCGCACGGGCCGCCACTCAGCGATGTTGTGCTGAAAGGACAGTCTTGCAACTTGCTCGAGGATACCTGGCGCACAGGAATGAACAGGGGGGGGGGGGAATCAAACAGAACGGGGGCTGGTGACATGGGCAGTGGGCTTGGCAATGGCAAGGTGGTTGCAGAAAAAAGCTGGCAGATCAGGCGCTGCAGGCAAACACAAGCCGGCGGACGATCGACGGCACAGGCTTGAAGCAACAGTGCGACGATCGGCGGTCAAGGCTCGCAGCAAAACAACAGCTGCGATGAGTTGGCCGGCCTCCCGCCGTGCAGTGCAGGTTAGTGGAGGGGAGTGCGGTGGTGCTGGCACTCAAAGGCGGGCTCGAACTACTAACTATTTCTCCACCTATGCTTTGCCTGTTCCGTCATACCACTCCGTTAATTTGTCAAAAACCAATTTAGCCTAACTTATTTTTTGTTTTTTATTTTCTTTTTTATTTGCTAAATCGTCCCTAACCCTTTCTGTCATTGTTAGCTAACCTATCACGTCTAGCTACTCCAACCTAGTTAACTTCCGGGAGGGGATGAGGGAGGTGCGTTGCGTCGAGGCCACTCAGCCTCAGGATTGGCTCACCAGACTTTCAGCGATCTTAACCCAAAGTGGTCAGCGGCCTACGAGAGCGAAGGGATGGATGGTGCGGAGGGGTTACACTTCCTATCTACCCTACATATCACTAAACTACTTGAGGCTTTCAACAAGCGCTCTCGGTTAATCTCTGGTTCTATCAACCAGATTTCCGTCGCCTGTGTTGGTGTCCTAAAATTTCGGGGCATGCCAATTTTCGCGTGCCCTCACAGGTTTCGTGGCTGGGAGCGTGGCTCCCCTTGCAAGGCACTACCCTCTGCTAATTCTCCAGCTATGGCACCCTCGGGCAATACCTGCTCCTGAGCTACCAGTCCAACAACGGGGGAGGTGCTCCTGGCGACTCCCCTGAAACGCTACAACCGTGGAGGCCCCTGGCCGCCGGGCCCTTCTGGGTGCCGGTCGCCCATGCACTGCCCACGCGGTAATGGCGACCAACCGGCCCCCCGCATCATGCGGGCGCACCGTGCCACTAACTATCACGGCCCCCCATGGGCCTTTGGCTACCGGGCGACAGCCCGGTGCACGGAAGCGATACTCAGCCGATATCACCTTTCGCACCAGCTCCCAGCCCGTCACAGGGTCTGCACCCCCTTCAACCAGGTTTTGAGCTAATTACACCAAACAAAGACCTCCATTTTCTCATATATACTATCCACTAACTCAATTACCTGACCGGGGTCCTTGGGCGGGAATCACTCCTCCCCATCATATCGGCGCCATGCATCTCACAACTCACTCATCCTCAGACCGCTGGCTCACTCGCTCAACTGTTCCTTTCACAACTCACAATCACACCTGGATTTTGCCATCCTGCTGCAATCCCTAATATGTGTCCACGTCGTCTTAACTATAGCACGTTCATTAAACTACGTAGCTAAGCTAATGTCCCCCTACACTCCAAAGTCGGGTCTTGTTCTCTAAATAATTTTCCATTTTCGCATCCTACAGTTAAACTGAATCCTTCTACTAATCCTTCACGGAACTCCATGAGGACTTAAATTCACTTAGTGATCAAGTGGAGATTTCACAATAAAAGGGTGAAGTCGTTAACTATCATACATTCCCCCTAACTAGTTCGCATCCCTGTGCCTGGTCAGGGATCTTCACTTGCCCAGGGATCTGTTCACACGAAAGGAGGCTTGCTTTTTTCTTAAATGTGCAGCACCAGCGGGAATCGCAACCTGTCTCTTTTACGTGACGTCATGGCGGCCGTTCGCGGCTCCGCGTAATCCGTCCCTCCTGGAGCCATCGGCGGGATCCTCGTGCCGGATTCCAAGACTAAACGTGCAGCCATGGAGTCACCCGGCGCATCAAAAAAAAGCCGATTTCGAGGGGTTCCCACCGGAACACATGTGCTCTGCCGTTGAGCTTAACAAGCTCGGGGGAAGAACCCGTCGGTCAAATTCCGTATCGCTACGTTTGTCCCGTCCGGGATGGAACATCCACCGTGGCGTTCTCGGCCGGGTTCTTCCCGAAGCGCGCTACTGTGGCGGCCTCGTGCCGCTGCAACGCTGACATCGCGCTCGGTCTGGGCAACCGGCGGCTGTCCCCATTAAGCTAGGCGCGCTACTCGCTTTGTCCTCTGTCGCGTCGTCGTCGCCATTTCGACCGTACGACACCTGCGTGTCACAGAGCTACACCATTCCTTACATACACACAGGGAGAGCGGCTGCGTGGTCCGCATGCCGACCGTCATCTCTTACACACAGCGACCTTACACAGCGTTCCTCTCACTCTGCCGCTCACTCGACATCGCGGTGCGTCATCCACAACGGCGTGTGGGTGCAGCATCGCAACTCGGACAACATCACACACCGGGGGCGCGCTCACATTTCACCACAACACAACGGGGAATAGCTGGGGATTCGCGTCACTACAAGGGGTTCGGGGCTCATACCCCAAGCTTCGTGTGCCTGTCGCAAGCATCGCTCGCTCTACTCGCTGACACGACCGAACCCACTGGTCGAGATCAGCTTCAAGGGGAATAGTGTTCCTCCGTTCCCGAGAGGCATCCCTGCTCGACCGGTCCTAAACAGTCCGCCAGCTCCCCCATGGTCCTCCACTACTCAATGTGTGTGTGCTCGTTTTAACCCCGTTTAATCGTGCAGTCTCTCCTACTATTTTCTATCTCCCGAGTCTCTATACATTTTATTTCTGTTGCTCTTCGTGTTATTTAATTCAGTCTCGACTCGAGTCTATCTCATGTCTTGGCAATACTACTTCTACTCTTCGTTGTTCTGTTACTTCCATCATCTCCATTTTTTATTTGTGTTCCTTTATTAGGGTTTGCCTAATTGTTTTTTCATGCGTTGATAACTCATTTATTTGCGTTAACATCCCATTAGTTGCTCATCTTACGATTCTCGCCACGTGGTTTTGAAGCGGATGGCTGAAAAGCACTCGCCGTGTCGTGTGTTCGCGGCGGCTATAATAGCGCTGCTCCGGCTGCGCTGAGTGCGATCGTGCCGCATTATGCGACTCAGTTTGCCGTAAGTTCAGTGCTTACAGAATATTGGGTTGAGCTTCCACGGATTAACATTACAAGAAGTACATCCGAGCTGATCACATTATGCCATATACATTTCTACACGGCCCCTCGCTGCTTTGAAATGCCAATCTTATTTCACGTAAGCGGATTAAATTTAAATTGTCGTAATTTGGAGGGAATCGGGGGTCGCTCCACTCACCCCTGAAACGATTCCGTAAATTTTGCTTGGAGGGGGGTGGATTCAATCCCACTTCTGAACCAATGTTTAATTCGCGCTCCGCGGCGTGGATACGACCGCTTTTAACCAATAGCTGCTGCTTCGCCCACGAACGTGCATTCAGTGTGGACCTCTCGGACAATGCGGAGCTAGTCACGGGTGGGGGTTTAACATCACCATCGTCGCATTCGATCCGCGCGAAATAGGGTCGATGCCGAATGGTCCGATTTACAATAAGTATGCGCGATAAGGTGCGGAGTTGTACCACGCAAGGGTCGACTCCGGACAAACCGTAAAGCGCTCGTTCCGTGATACAGGGATAACCGAGCGGAGTTTCGTCGACCTTGAGGTTGATTATTTACGGGCGTTTTAAAACACTACTAATCCCTTACGTGATGCAAGATGGAGATTCATAAATGGAAAAGCTGAAGCAAATCGGGGAACATCGGACAAGCCAATTTATTCACGGAAGCACGGAAGGCAGTATATTACAGTAAAAAGGACAAAGCAATACAAGTATACGTTTATGCAAGAAAACACAAGCAAGAACCAAGGCAGATCTAAAGACCGAATAAGGCAATTCACACGGCAATTAAAACAGTTCTACTTCTCAAGACTGGCGCACACGACATTTTAAAAACCCAAAGAAAAGGAAGTCGCGACTTCCCTGAGCGCGTCGTCCAGCTTGGCGACAGCAACTCCGAGTCCTCCGGCGTGGTCCATGGGTTCGTGCTTGGTACGTGTTCGTCCGCACGAGCGGTCGGCGGGGTTTTGGGGAATGGGCGCGTTTTGCCACTATCTCGGTGCGGACTGGGGGGGGGGGGGGGAATGGCAGGCGCTCCGTCCACTAGCGGGGTCTCGGGACTGATGCTGCCGATCGACCCTCCGACAGGAACATCAACTCACCAGGGACAAGGTTCGACGAGCGTGGCAATGTCGACGACCTGCGCAATTTGACGAACCTTCACCTGACACGACCAGACCGAGAACGAACAGAACTCAACCTCTTCCCTACGAACGAACGACCATAAGCAGGGGACTCAACACTCTCGACAATTCTCATTAGCCAAGGGAAAGCGATCTCCACAACTTCGACATATCTCATTACAGGGACAAGGGAACAGGGACTTCTCCACACTTCGACATTCTCATTCAGGGACAGGGACCAGCGGACTCTCTACGCCCACGCTTTTGTGGGGGGGCTCCGCCTTCGCTCGCCCGCGCGCTACGTTCTTGTCTCCTTCTTCGAGACCTTCCAGAAAATGCTCGAAGGGGGGCGTTCCTCTCCCCACCAGTCAGACGCGCATCCGCAATGGGAGAGGACGTCCACCCTTCCCCTTTCTCACAAGCGCGGGGAAAATGGCGGGAAAACCACAGGCGTTGTTGGTTTTGCTTCTTCACGCTCCGTAGACGAGGGAAGGAAGATTCGGGCGGGAGATATTTGCGCGGGTGTTTTGGGCGGGAGATCTTGGCGGAGATATTTAAGGCGGGAGTTTTGGGCGGAGATGCCTTGCCACTTGTTGCTGTGCACTCCGCTCCTTTCATCGTACCGCGGAGATCGTGCGACGTGCTCGTTGAATGGCGAGTGGCGAAGATGGTGGTAGCGTAGTTTGTGGAAGGATGGCGTCGTGGTGTGAATGGCGTGATTGTTGGCGTCGTGTAGTGAATGGCGTGATCGTTGAGATGTTGGTTGTGGGATGTTCGTTGTTGTTTCTCTGACAAAAATAACGACTGCAAAAGAAAAGGCTAACTGAAGAATGCCAGCCGAGAGGATCACATATAAATTCCCTCTATAACAAGGGTTTGGGCTACTAACAT
>JAXMNL010001289.1:0-21676 GCA_035128595.1 Eptatretus atami
GAAAATCCCCCATTCATTTACATGGGGAAAAGTGAGCCAGAATCAGTATATCCACCCTACTCACGGGGAACAACCCACAAACATAACACGGACACAGTGGGGAAACACGGGGAACAACCCACAAACATAACACGAACACAGAGGGGAAACACGGGGAACAACAGATGGCGGGAAACACGGAACCAACACACAACATAACACCAGAACACAAGGGAAACACGGGAACAACCCACAAACATAACCATCAAACACAGAGGAAAAACAACCCACAAACATAACACGAACACAGTGGGGAAACACTGGGAACAACCCACAAACTGAAACATCACACGAACACAGAGGGGAAACACGGGGAAACAACCCACAAACATAACACGAACACAGTGGGGAAAACACGGGAACACCCACAAACATAACACGAACACATGAGGGGAAACCGGGAACACCCACTAATACATAACTACGAAACACAGAGGGGACACTGGGGAAAACCCACAAACATAACAACGAACACAGCAGGGGAAAACACGGAGAAACACCACAAACACTAACACACACGAGAGGGGGAAAACACCGTGGAACACAACCCCAAACCATACCTACGCAACATACAGAGGAAGGGAAACGGGGAAACGAACCCACAAACATAACATCGAACACAGAGGGGACACGGGGAAACATACCACAAACATAACACGAACCGAGAGGGGCATCAGGGGAACAACCACAAACATAACACGAACACAGAGGGCAAAACGAACACTCGAATTAACCGAACACAGGGAACCAAACCACAAACTACACCGAACAAGAGGAGCAACCACGGGGAAACACCCACAAATCAATCACGAACACAGAGGGAAAACACGGGGAAACCACCCACAACATACACGAACACAGAGGGGAAACACGGGGAACAAACCCACAAATAACACGAACACAGAGGGGAAACACGGGGAACAACCCACAAACCATAACACGAACACAGAGGCGGAAACACGGGGAAACAACCACAACACAAACACGAACACGAGGGAAACACGGGGGAACAACCACAACATAACCAGACACACCGAGGGGAAACACGGGAGCACAACCCACAAACATAAACACGGAAAACCGAGAGGGGAAACACGGGAGAACAACCCATCATACCTAACACGAACACGATGTTGGGAAACACGGGGAACAACCCACACATAACACGAACCAGAGGGGAAACAGGGGAAACAAACACAATACATATACCGCGAACCACTAGGAGGGGAAACACGTTGGGAACAACCTCACAAACATAACACGAAGCGACGACAGGGCGGAAACAACGGGAACAGCCACAAACACAAACGAACACAGAGGGAAAGGGAAAACCCACAAACATAACACGAAACACCAGAGGGGAACCCGGAGAACAACCACAAACTAACACGAGAACACAGAGTGGAAACACGGAAACCCCACAACATATTACACGAACACAGTAGGGGACACGGTGGAGAGAACAACACAAACACACGAACACAGAGGAAACACGGAGAAAGCAACCACAAATCATAACACGACCCAAGAGGGGGAAAACACTGGCGGGAACAACCCACAACATAACACGAACACAGAGGGGAAAACACGGCGGGGTAACAACCCAACAAACCACCACACGGAACACAGGAGAGGGAAACGGGCAACAACCCACAAATCATAACACGAACATCAGAGGGGAAACTACGGGCAACCCACAAACATACACGAACACAGAGGGGAAAAACACATGGGAAAACAACCATCAATACATAACACGAACACAGAGGGGAAACAGGGGGAAACAACCCACAAAACATAACACGGACACAGAGGTGGAAACACGGGAACAAACCCACAACACAACACTAACCACAGAGGGAAACACGGGAAAACCACAAACTTAAACACGAACAAAGGGGAAACCGGGTTACAAGGAACAAACCAAACATAACACGAACCAGAGGGAAACGGAGAACAATCCAACAAACATAAACACGAACCACAGAGGGGAAACCGGTGAACTAACCAAAAACATAACACGACACAGAGGGAAATACCGGAGAACAACCCCACAAACACAAACATACGAAACAGAGGGGGGTAAACACGGGAGAAAAGAGAAAAGAAAACAACCCACGAAACATAAACGAACACATGAGGGGAAACCACGTGGGAACAACCCAACTAACATACACGAACACAGAGGGGAACAACGGGGAAACAAGCCCACAAACATAACACGAACACAAGGGGAACACGGGGAACAACCCACAAACATAACTACGAACCAGGGGGAAAACACGGGGAGTGGGGAACAACCCACAAACTAACACGAACACAGAGGGGAAACAACGGGAAACAACCCACAAACATAAACGAAACAGAGGGGAAACACGGGGGGGGAAACAACCACAACAACATGAACACAGGGGAAACACGGGAACATCCCACAACATAACACGGAGAACAGAGGGAGGAAACCACCGGGGAAAAACCCACCAAATAACGACGAACCACAAGGTGCGAACACGGGGAACAACCCCAAACATAACACGAACACAGAGGGGGAAACACGGGGAACAACCCAAAACATAACACGAACCCACAGTATGATGAAACAGTGGAACAACCCACCACAAAATAGCACGAAAACACAGGGGAAACACGGGGAAAAACAACCACAAACATAACACGGAACACCAGAGGGGAGGACAACAGTGGAACACCCACAAACATAACAACGACACAGAGGGGAAAAAAAAAATTACGGGGAAACAACCCACAAATAATACGAACCAGTTAGGGGGAAAACACGGGGGGAAACAACCCACCAAACTAACACGAACACAGAGGGGAAAACACGGCGGAACAACCCCCCCAACTAACTACGAACACAGAGGGAAACACGGGAACAAACACCAAACATAAACCGAACACATGAGGGGAACACGGGGAACACCCCACAACATAAGCACGAACACAGAGGGGAAACAGGGGGAAACAACCATCAAACACAACACGACACAGAGCGGAAACACGGGAACAACCCACAAACATAACACGAACACAGAGGGGAAACACGGGGGGAACAATCCCACACAACATAACACGAACACAGAGGGAAAAACGGGGAAAAACAAACACACGAGGAACGACCAACACATAACCACGAACACAGAGGGGAAAACACGGGGAACAACCCCAAAAAATCAAGAATACAGAGGGAAACCGGGGAACAACCACAAACATAAACTGAACACAAGAGGGGAAACACGGGGGAAAACAACCCACAACATAACACCGAAACACAGAGGGAACACGGGGAACAACCCCAAAACATAACACGAACACAGAGGGGAACAGTGGAAACAACCCACAACACCATAACACGACACGAGAAGAATGGGAAGTGTGGAAAACCGGGGGAAAACAGCCCTCAGCAAACACAACACGAACACAAGAGTGGGAAACCACCGGGGAAAGAAACAACCACAAACATTAACCAGAACACAGAGGGGAGAAACACGGGGGAACAACCCAACAATAACAGAACACAGAGGGGAAACACGGGAACAACCCACAAACACAACCGGAAAACAGCGGGGAACCGGGGAAACAACCAAAAATAACACAACACCAGAGGGGAACGACGCGGGGAAACAACCCACACCAACCAGTATAACACCGAAACACATAGGGGAAAAACTGGGGAAACAACCCACCAAACATAACACGAACACAGAGGGTCCAGACGGAAACCGGGGAACAACCCACAAACAAACCAGAACCCACAGAGTGGAAACACGGGAACAAACCACAAACATAACAACAAAAGAGGGGAAAACGGGAAACAACCCACAAAACATAACACGACACAGAGGGGAAACACTGGGAACAACCACAAACATAACACGAACACAGAGGGGGAAAAACGGGGAAAACCCACAAAACAAACACGACCAGAGGAAACACGGAGATAGAAACACCCAACAACATTTAACACGAACACAGAGGATAGAAAACAGGGGAAACAAACCACAACACAACACGAACCACGAGGAAACCTCACAGGAACAAAAAACATATACAACGAACACAGAGGGGAACACGGGGAACCCACAAAACAATACAACGAACACAGAAGGGAAAACGGTACACTCCAAACAACAAACACAACTCATGAGGGGAAACCGGGAGAACCCAACACAACTCTACGAACAGAAGTAAACACGAACTCCAGAAACTACAGAGGCAGGAGGGAAACACGGGAAACAACCCACAAACAAACAACAACAACACAGGGAAACACTGGGACAACCTCACAAAAACATACCGAACAGAGGGAACACGGGATAAACCTCACAAACAAAATACAACGAACACAGAGGGGAACACGTGAACAATCCCACACAAACACTACACGAACTCCACAGCAGGTAAAACACTGGGAAAACCACAACGAACAAACCAGAACCACAGAGGAAACACGGAGAACCCCACAAAACCACACGAAACAGAGGAAACACGGGTGAAACCTCACAACAATAACACGAACAAGGGAAACTACGGGGAAACACACACAACAACACAAACAGAAGGGAACACGGGGAAACCCACAAAAAACACGAACACAGAGGGGAAACACGGGAAAACCTCACAAACAAAACACGAAACACAGGGGGAAACACGGGAAACTAACACAAAACAACACTAACACAGAGGGGAAAACGGGAAACCCACAAACAAAAACACACGAACACAGAGGGAACGGGGGAACAACCCACAAACATAACAAGAACACAGAGGGGAAACACGGGGGGGAACAACCCACAAACAACACGAACACAGATGGAAACACTGGGGATACAACCCACAAACAAACACGAACACAGAGGGAAACACGGGAACAACCCACAAACATAACACGACACCAGAGGGAAACACGGGAACAACCCACAAAACAATAACACGACACAGGGGGAAACACGGAACAACACAAACACACGAACACAAGGGGAAACACGGGACAAACCCCACAAACAAACAGGAACACAGAGGGGAAACACGGAAAACCTCACAAAAAGACACACGACACACAGAGGGAAACACGGGGGAAACAACACAAACAACACGAACACAGAGGGAAACACTGGGAAACTCAAACCACAAAACTTAACACGAACACAGAGGGGAAACACGGGAAAACCCTCACAAACAATAAACACGAACTACAGAGGGGAACACGGGGGGACCACAACAAAACATAACACGAACACAGAGGGAAGAACCACGAGGAAACCAACCACAAAAACATACACGACGAACTCAGAAGGTGAAAACGGGGACATCTTCACAACAATAACACATAACACAGAGGGGAAACACGAGGGAAAACCTCACAACAAAAGTACCACAACACAGAGGGGAACACGGGGAAACAACCCACAACATAAAACATGAATCACAGAGGGAAAACGGGGAACAAACCACAAACATACACGAACACAGAGGGGAAAACGGTGGAAGGAACACCACAAAATTTAACATGAACACAGAGGGGAAACAACACGGGGACAACCACAAACATAACCACGAAACACCAGAGGACATTGATGGGGAGTCGTTGGGGAACAAAAAATAAAAAAACCCAGAACAACCGCTGAGGACAGGTTCTCACACACGAAGCAAGCAGCCGCCATGACAGTACACACAACGAACCAACGGCCAGGAGAGAGAAAGAGAGAGAGAAAAAGAAGAGAGAAAAATAAGAGAGAAAAGAAAGAAGAGAGAGAAGAGAGAGATAGAGAAGAGAGAGAAGAGAGAGATAGAGAAGAGAGAGAAGAGAGAGAAGAGAAAAAGAGAGAAAAAGAAGAGAGAAAAAAAGAGAGAAAAGAAAGAAGAGAGAGAAGAGATAGAAGAGAGAAGAGAGAGAAGAGAGAGAAAGAAGAGAGGAAAAGAAGAGAGAAAAGAAGAGAGAAAAGAAAAGAGAAAAGAAAGAAGAGAGAGAAGAGAGAGAGATAGAGAAGAGAGAGAGATAGAGAAGAGAGAGAGAGATAGAGAAACAGAGACAGAGACAGAGACAGAGAGAGACAGAGAGAGAGAAGAGAGAGAGAGAAGAGAGAGAGATAAGAGAGAGAGAGAGAGAGAGAGAGAGAGAGAGAGAGAGAGAGAGAGAGAGAATGCTTCAAAACAGGTTTATATTTAAAATAATGGTAAAGTTTAAAACCTTTAGAACTTTAGACGTTGACCAACACACGGAAGTGGTCCCATCAAGTAACGTGAAGTACAAACAGCAAAACATGAGGTGTCATATTACACATGGTGGCTCAAAATATACAATATATAAAATAAAAATTAACAAAAAAAAAAGTGCAAACATGAGATGTAAAACTGGTAGACTATGGAAAACATGATTTAAGAAAAATTCAAGACTTCAGGAAGTGGCAGCTAATCAACTTCTTCAATGGTTGGTCCAGACGATCCTCCGGTGGAAGCACCACCAGTAGGGCCGGCACCTGGGAACCCTCCTGGAACACCACCGGCTCCTTGGTAAAGCTTCGTGATGATCGGATTGCAGAGCTTTTCCAGCTCCTTCTGCTGATGTTCAAACTCTTCTTTCTCGGCCATCTGTGGAAAACAAGAACGTCAACTTTGCCCTCAAAGTTAATGGTACAAAGGAAGGTGTGCTTTTACAGTGGTCATGACATCACCTGGTTCTTGTCCAGCCATGCCAAAACTTCGTTACATTTATCCATGATTTTCTTCTTGTCATCGTCAGAGATCTTGCCCTGCATCTTCTCGTCTTCCACAGTAGACTTGATATTGAATGCGTAGGACTCCAGAGCATTCTTCGAGGAGATGCGGTCCCTTTGTTGCTCATCCTCTGTCTTGTAGCGCTCTGCTTCCTGCACCATTCGTTCAATGTCCTCCTTGCTCAGCCGACCTGAAAAAAACATGAAAGGACCAAAGGTGAAGGAGCCAAACAAACTAGCTGCACAGCTTAGAAAAACTAGTCCTCGCTCAGACTTCCAAGGAAGGTCATAGCCCAACATGTACCAAAAGGTATCTGGTTGAGACTGCGAATGATGGATTTCAAGTCATCACAGCGAGAAAAATACTTCACACCATCCCACACCCCAAATCAAGGTCTTTACCAACTTGTATTTTCAACAACCAAACCTTTATCGTTGGTAATCGTGATCTTGTTTTCTTTTCCTGTGCTCTTATCCACAGCAGAGACGTTCAAGATGCCATTTGCATCAATGTCAAAAGTGACCTCGATCTGGGGCACTCCACGCGGAGCAGGTGGGATGCCTGTTAGTTCGAACTTCCCCAATAGTCTTTGGTCATGACTCTTTTCCCTTCATACACCTGCCCAAATAATAGATCAAGTAAAAACAAATGACTTTAACAGCTTTAACCTTTGACAAAAGGGAAGAAAGAACAACAAACGGTACGATTGAGCAACGATGGGCAATCTATTGGATGAGCACATCCACGGTTGATTGTCAGAAAATTAATGTGGTGACGTTTTGTGTCTGCTTCGTAGGAAGGTCCGGTTACGCTTGATCAAGCGCAGTCATGGATCCACACAGCGTGTCTCAATACCCACAGGGACAGAGGAGTCACATCAAGGACAAAAGTCTGCACAATTACTCAGACTTGGTCACAGAGAGGTATGGCGCCTGCACCGGCTGGAGTAAATAAATAGCAAGCTATTTAAAACTGACAAACCTTGACAAAACAAAACAAAATAAATAAAATGTGGTCGCTCAGACATCCAAGAGAGGAAGTTGCCGCCATGTGCCAAAAGGCATCTGGTTAAGACTGGCGAATGACAGGTTTTAATAACATCATCGCAAACAATGAATTTTTTAAGCTCCTGCTCCTTCACACCACCACCCCACTCACCGCCCATAAGCCACAGCCTCATGCAGACGATTTGATGCTCTCTGTTCAGTTCCTTGCCATTGAAGAAGTCTCTGCAAGCAGTTTCTGATCTTGGGGATTCGACTCCGACCTCTACAAGTAAATGTCATGTTTTGCGCTTGTCAAGCTTTGCATCACTAGACGATTCTCCACCAGGCTCGAAGTGTGCCACGGAAACAGGTCTTGGTTGAGCTCCCTCAAAGCGGGGGTGCGCGAGTTTATGGATGTGTAGAAATCTTCTTCCAATAAAGCGGTCTATCTCTATGCTTGCCTGCAAGGTACATTTGCAGCTCAGACTCAAAATAAAATAAACCAAAAAGCGAGCGATAGGAAGCAATTTTTGATTAACAAAGCAAGTATGTTGTGTGGATGTGCAAGCAACACACTGTGTGATGACGAGGGGGTTCCTCTTTGCCACGCTCACACGCCGTACGAAGCCGCCGCAACCGCCCCTTGTTGTCTATTACTGCTCTTCTGTATTTTCCGCTTGAAACTCCTGATGAATGGTTCAAACCATGGCGTTGTCAAACCTCACCACCCAGAAATGGGTATCCCAGCCCCTTGACTTTCACCGTCGCAAGATGCCATCACTTCAATGGTTTTAGGAAATGGCCACAACATCAAATGTGCCACCACCCAGGTCAACAGATGAAGCACATTTCGCTCCACCACCAACCTAAAAAAACAAACCAAAAACTACATGTCAAGAGCAGCAAAACAAGTGTTTTTTTTAACAAATCGGGTTGCAACCCAACATGTACAAGAGTTGCAAAGGAAGAGCATCGCTTTCAGACATCCCAAGGAAAGGCTAATCCCCAACATTGCCCGAAGGCATCTGGGTTAGACTGCGAATGGAAAATTTTAATAATCTCATTGCGAGGACTTTGTAAACACGCACCCACCCAAACTATCCGTTCCAACCTCTTTGTCAAGACATATGGCAATGGCGGCAGCAGTCGGTTCATTGATGATACGAAGCAGTTCAGGCCAGCAATGGTGCCCAGCATCTTTGTGGCCTGACGCTGAGAAGGTCTTAAGTACGCCGCACAGTACAACAACCGCATTGGTAAACAGTCTGTGGGAAGGAGGCCAATGCAACAAGTTGCTTGTACATTTAAAACGGTAAACCAGAACAATGGCACATCGAACATCACAAATACTCGCTACAAGTCAAAATTAAATCCCTGAAACCAAGAATTTGGAAAGATTAAATCGGGTCTGAAAGTGATGCATCAAGATCCAAGTTTGAGAATCTAAAAAATTTTCGTTTACCATGGAATACGAGAATCATAATTGTGAAGGTGTTCATGTAAATTTAAGTAGTTTAAAGGAATAAATATTTAAGATTTTCGTTCATCAAATACAGCTGCCAGACCATGTGACATTAATTTTAGTGAAGCACCACTGGTATCCCCACAAGTTTGGGGAACATGGGGTGAAGTATTCCCCTTCAATATAGTCAACGCGATTCGAAGAATATTAAAACATTTATTCTTAAAAAATAAAAATATAGCTGTGAAATCATGATGACCTTATGACATCATACGGTTAGAGAATTTTTGTTCCTCTGGTTTAGGGTTATAAAACAGTCGTATGAATTTGGTGGTGAGATTTTGGGATTATTAAATATTAAAATATAATTAAAACACAAGGCTGCTTGGTGAACATGACTTTGCTAAGAAAAAAAAGAAAAAAAATGTCAATGGCCAGGCAAAAGAGAGTTTTTTACAAATGGGCACACCGAGTGGTACAAGAGTGCAAAGGAAAGCATCGCTCGAAGGACATCCAAGGAGGCCTAATTCCCCCAACCATTTGCGCGAAGGCATCTGGTTGAGACTGCGAATGGAATTTAATAATCATCATTGCGAGACCATTTGGTACAAACAACTTTGTTATGTCGAGGGCAATCGGCATTTTTTTTTCCTGGGCCACAATTTAACCCCAGATATGACCCTCATTTCATAACAATCACATAAAGCTCGACATACACAATATAACGCGATCACCATTGGAAGGGGGGGGGGGGGGGTGGAAGAAAATAGAAAATCCAAACATCAAAACCTCCCCCATCCAAAATCAATTTTTGGCTATTGTGCGAATTGAAAATCCCCCTCCGCCATGAAAAAGGTTTTGAGCTTATATGGCCCAAAGCCCCCCCCCCCAAAGATGGGCTGCCACACTGACTATGACATCATTAATCAACGTGAAACCAATTCTACACGACAGTAGTTTAATTGGGTCAATTAGATAAGTGGTTTGCAGAGAGAACATATCAAGCATTGGACGCATAATCTAACAATTTGCAACAGCGACTCTCGTGAGTGGTGGAGGAAAATAAAAATAAAAAAAAACCACACCTTGCCAGGTAAGCCTCGCAACTTTCCTCATTTAGTGGAGCAGCCATCGATGGATGAATTTCTCTGGTAAGAAGCGACTTGGTCTCCCCTTGGTACTCACTTCCTTTTGGGCTTCCAGATCACTAACCACATTGAGGGGCCAATGCTTGATGTCCGTTTGAAACGATAGAGTCTTCCAAAGCGGCGAGCCATCCAAAACGCTTCGCATCTGCAAAAAATCATAAAAGGCACTGTCACATACATGGCAAAATTATTTTCAACCAAGTTTACACAAATTTATAATTAAATAAGAAAACAAACAATCGAGCAACAAGGAAGCACACAATGTAAAACTGCCAGTAATAGTAATGGAACTTATTGGTTCAAGAGACGCATTGTGGAAATGCCCAGCTCCAGCTTGTTATCCGAAGACAGCGGGGCCCACAACAAGACGGCAAAAAACATCCTGCTGCGGAAGACTCAAAATTGGTCTTGGGTTGTGTACGGCACGTCGGCAATCAACGGCCGAAGTTTGCAACCAATCGCCATTTTGGTCATCTAAACACAAACAAACAATCCTCTCCGAACAGGTCCAAGGACAATAGCAAACAAGAATTGGTGTTGGTTGGGGTTCAAGGCCACTTGGGTTCTTGCGGCATCACCCATGGAGAAAGACTCAGAGTCGCTTAAAAGCAACGTAGCTTGGGCCGTGTCCGGTTGCCTGGTCATTGGCAATGGAAATCTCCACTTATGCCGTGCTGGAACTACTCCAACGCACGAAGTAGTGGTACCAAATCGCATACCATACTGACGGACCTTCGCATGGTGGGGCGTTTCTTAAAACACACACACAGCCACAAACACACACCAGGTGAAAGGAAAACCAGACAAAAAGACGTTGGGCAACATGAAACAGAGCAACGCACATGCACACCTGGCACCAGCACGTGGTCGACATTCAAACTGCCATAGGCCAACAAAATTTAAATAAAAAAAGCAGGATCGAAGAGAAAAGAGATGAAAACAAACGCAAAAGCCTTTCCTTAAACAATCCCACGCTTCGTACGCGAATAAAATAATGTAAATCTTCGAAAAAAGTAAAATGGGCGGGCGCCGTGACGTCACCATCAATTTTATATATATATTTAAAATTAAAAAAAAAAGAACGCCTTTTTTGTGACGATCACCTTCACAGAGACAAGATGGCAAAGCAACGCCACGTGGGTTTTTAATCTTAATTTTTAAACCCAGTGTTCGATTACAAACCACACTGGTCTACAATGCCCAAAACTACAATCGGGCTTGCCATCAATTTTTTTTTCTCCAGAGAGAGAACGAGAGAAGAGAAATTACCAAAAATCGCAATACCACACAATTACGTATTACAGAGAGGGGGAAACAAAATAAACACCCAAACCGAGGAATCTAAACAATATATCTAAATTCAAACGTGAATAATTTTAAACAATCGGTGAAAACTACACGTCACGGAAGAAACAAGCCCACGGGGGAAAAAATTAAATAAAAACGAAAAAACAAACACCAATTAAAAAAACATTATAAAATATTAATACTAAAAAGGTGTTATACGTAATAAACTCTTTAAAAGAGAGACACAACAGATAAGACCGACGCGACTTACCGAAAGAAGACCCCGCTTTGAGCAACCTGAAGAGACGCTTTTGTTCGCTTGCCGATGGAAAAACGCGACCTCGTGGCGTCTCGTGGAAACGCCTTTATTAGGCGGCCTGCTGTTCCAGAAAACTTCCACGAGCACGTGTTTACGCCGACCGAATGGCAACAATTCACTACGCATCGGCGGTCACGTGCTCGGGAAGAGCCGCGTCCCAAATCAGCGAATGCCGTATCTCGCCCGTGAGAATGTGGACGATGCCGCACGCGCCGTTTACCGCAAATTCCAGGTGTTCGACGCTCATTTTCGATGAATTCACCATTTAATTTGTTTTTATATCCACATATTACTTACATCGACTTTGGTTTATGAGTTAGTCGAGATGTGGTCCCGCTACGTGTCGTGTCAAGGCGAGTAACCTTTTATTACGATACGTCACAATACGCCTCGGTCATATCAAGTCCGACCGCCCGTTGATCTGATGGCAGAAAACTAGAAACATCAAATTTGTTTGGTGTTTTTCTTCGTGTTCTGCTCAACGTCAAGCTCTGTGGGCCGCGAACGGCGTCCGGCGTCGAATCTCTTCTTCTTTTATCATTGCAGCACACAAGGCTGTGATTGTGTGAGAATCGTGAGGTGAACGCAAGGAACCATTAATGTGTTTGGAAAAAATCGATCGTTTTCGTCCATGCGATCCATAAATCGAATTTACACCTGATCGCGTCGAGCGTCGTGAGATTTCTCCTTTTCGGCCGTATTATTATTTTTTTTGTCAAGTCATTCGACAGCTTCGAGTCTGACTGGGCGTGCTACTGCGACCACGCTGAACTTCCGTGTGCTGCCGCGTGCAGCCTCCGAACGCGCATGCGCACTTACAGCCTGCGGAATTCTTCGTGACGTTTCGGTGACGTCATCGAACGCTCAACACAAAGACAACATCGTTGCTTATTCGTTTTCGCTACATCTTTAATCGACGTACTTGGACCTCTCTAGCCGTGTAGAATATTTGTACGTGAACTACGGATGGGTGAGAGTAAGTGCAGGTTGGTGGAGAATTGTTCAAACAGACGCGTGTTCTTTGGCAGGCGAGGCTCGCATGGGAGCAGCAGGAGGGCCGGGCATCTTTTATCCGCAGACCGGAGCGGCATGTCCGACGAATAACCCCGCACATATCCCCTCCGTTCAAATACGGCACCGCATAAGTTTCCCTTTCCTGCCCCACTGTTTTCCCCCGCGCTAACGAGCACGTGGTGTCGAATGATTGTAGTGGCAGGCAGAGCGGCCAAACGTCCTGCATCAAATTCACTTCCCTTTTTTCCCGAATGCAAGCCGGTGAACTTGTTCAAGCTTTCGACGGGTCCATTGAAAAAAACTCTTGAAAAGGAATCGACGTCGCCGGTTTCACACCGGCACGTCCATCGGTCTTGGGTGACAGCGTTGTGCTGGGTATGTTCACCCGATCACATGGCAAAACGAGGGCAGGAAACTGCGCAAGGTCTTGCCACTCTGGTTACCTGGTACATTTCAGGTCCAGTTCTTGATGCAAAACGGCAAGTGGGCTAACCTCTCCACCCACGATTTCATCCCGCTGCCTAAATTGAAGGACCTCAATTATTCCCACCTTGTTGTGGGGTGAAGGTTTTTTAGTCTAAATCTCAACGAGCCGGTTGGCTAAAACAAGCAATTTGGCAGGAAGTGCCGCAGACCAAACTCATCCTTCCTTCCCAAGTACGGCATGCACACAAACGCCGAAGCAGACAAGACACCCGGCCTTAAACGTCTATCGGAAGGGGCGAGGACGGTGCACCTTGCGATGGCAGTACAGCAACGGACCCAACCGTTAACAGTCCGGGGTCAGGAAATCCAACTTGCACTCGACACTTTGAGTTACGTGCGTGACCTGCACCAACCGCCCCTCAGCTCGAAAGTTCCCAATCGAGGAACAGGTGGCTTCCTCCAGGCGTCCTCATGCCGGGGGCCAATAAACTTCCAAGATGGCAGGACCCGTGGGGCACAGTGCCACACCACAACTGCCGTTGTGACATCAAAGGTTTCTCAAAGTCAGATCAAACCCAAGGGACACCATTTTTGGGGAATGTCACCCGTTGTTTGGCCATGGCTTGTAATCGTCCGTTGGTCCAGTGTTTAATCAAGTATGATTTTCTAGTCTCAGTGAATAATCTTAACAGCAAGGGGAAAAACTTTACTCACCTCATTTTTGACTACTTTTTGAACGGGGATTACCAGAACGTGCAACAATGAAACGTGAAGTGATTTTGAAGTTGCATTTCTTACCTCGCTCCGAACGGTGAAGGAGGTTCCTTTTCACCCGTACATGTCTGTTTGTCGTGCGGAATATCTCCTCAAAAAAAAGTTTGTGGTGGATCCGGATAAACTGAAGTAGACAGTTGGGTGGTGTTACAATGAAGATGATCCGAATCGAAATCATGGGATAGCGAAGATTATTACTATTTTTAAAGTGATTCCTTCACACCTTGAGAGATCGAGCCAAAAACGATGTAGAACTGTAGAGCATGAATATTTCCCAAAAATGTATTGGCCGAACTGTTCTCCGTGGAGTCAGGCATTATTGTGAGGTTGCGCTCTACCGAGTTGCCCTTCTAATTGATTGTTGCATTAAAAGAGGAGACCTGAGAAGGGGGTGCAGGTCCTGTTAAACCGCAATGGGGGGGCAATGTTCACGCCATACTGCGGTCACACCGCTGGCGATTAACAATTTCATCAATGTATGTACTGTCCCCTCGATGGATATAAATTTGGCTCCCATACTGCTGGCACGGAACAATTCCACATTCCAGCCCGAGGGAAAACAATAAGCAAAGCTCCAGTACAACCCTTGCCAAACAAACTGCTTTTGGCAGCACAAAGGAGTAGTATGGTACAGTTCATTCAGTCTCCCAAATGTACTGGTTGTATCGGAGGTGATGAACCAATGGCATGTGGCCATACTTGGTTAGCAAGCTGGGGGGGGGGGGGGGTGGTGTCAGGGAACGCAATTACAACCTCAATGAAGGCAGCCTGGACAGCCGTCCTTGGGGTTATCATAGTAAACCAAAGGGATGGCTGTGAAGCTCAATGTCACCCAAACCCTCCCAAAACATGCCTTCAACTCCAAACGCACTTGAGATACACCACGACCACTGCCCACAAAACTTCATCAAACCATCCAGTAACGTTCTGGAGATGTCCTGCTCACCAGACAGGACAGGAAAACGAACAGCGGGTGAATAGATAACCTCGTCACCTTAGGTTGCGGAGGTAAGAGAGTGCATCAGGGAAAGCTCCCTTTACTGTCCATACGCAGTTGTTGGAGGAGTATGACACTCTTCGTCTTTCAATAGCGATTTCCAACTGGCCATTTATCTGATGATAATTTGAGAGGAAGTAGAGCAAAAAATTGAGTGCTCATCACAACATCGAAGGTCGGACATCAAATACATCCTTTTCATCCAATTACACTGGGTACTTGTACCTCATACCAGACACTGGAAATTGGTTAACGGAGCGAGAACAATTTATCCTGCCATGTGAAGGGGCACTTGAGGGTAACGTTTGCTCAACCAACTCATGAAAGCAGCCGAGTTGTGCAAGAGAGACACATAACCTTCCCCCCATAGAGACAACATGTTGGGCTTCACAGAAGTGGTGGTTCACCAAAGTGAGGTTCAATATACACCATACGCAAGCCTTTGGAAACTTGGAACCATCCTATCCTTGAAGATCCCAAGAAAACATTTCGTTAGTGCTCGGTGTCCATTGCTTGATTGCGTTACGTCACAAGAAACATCCCCTCGATAATGATCTATATCATAAACATCCACTGGTAGAGAATATACCACAAGTGTCCTGTTCACACGTTTTCCAAAATACCATCGTTGTCTAGTTCAGAATCTCTGACTACGGTGGCGGGGTGACAATGTATGTAAGTATGTATGTTATGTATGTAGCCATCCCAGTAAGGATACATTGCAAACACGGAAGATAAGATGAAAACGGATAAGATGAAACTCACCTCTCTTCGCTTTACAACCCTGTTGAAACCAGGCATTTCGGATCGTTGGTAATCTCCCGCGATGAAGGCCGAGTCTTTGTCTCTCACTCTCTCTCACCGGCACGCAGGTCGGTGGTCCTTTTCTGTCTTCTATAAGTCTCTCTCCAGTCTCGCACCCCCCGTTCTGTCTGGATAATATCTCACATTTTGCGATATGCCGAGCCCCCCATTTCCCGCAGGGTGCCTCAATGGTCTGCCAACAACCCCTCCCACTCTGGAAAACTAACAAAATCTACCGAATCACTGCTCACGTTCTTCTTTCATTCCTGCTTTTCCCACCTTTGGAATAGAACTTCCCTCACTCTAGCAACTCCCATTGCGTCCCTCCAAGTCCTCACAGGCCAGAGATGTTTGCAAGCATCCGGGCCCTTTTCAGGAATGAAGCAACCGGAAATCCTATCTGAGCCGTTATCATAGGTCCCCCGCGCATCCAAATCCTTTCAACTACTTTTCTGGACGTCTGCCGCTAGGTAAATTCCACCCTCAAACCACCCACACACACTCCGAGTCGCATTCAAATTCTAGCGACTCTGGGGTGTCAATTGACTCTGAGGTGCCCTGGAAATGTCCATTGCGTTGGGCCCTATGTTCCCGACCTACCATCCCTCTCGCCTTCTCACAGACCTGACGTGATGTCTTAAGTTCCACTGCGCATTGGACACTGCGGCCAGCTCGAAGGGACGTCATTTACTGTTCTCCATAGGGCCTCTCCCCCCCCCTTGCTGTGCGTTAGCTCTCATACGAGCTCGAAAGGTTGTACAAAAAAAAAAAAATAGAGCAATGTCAAAAATCAGGAACATGACATTTAAACCAGGGTAACGTACACCTTTACCGTTTTTTGTGTTTTAATGAGGATAACGCCAAGGAAACTGACCATCCAGTACCTTGGTAGAAACCCAGATGACAACGATGACTCGATCTTAACATACAGAAGCCAAACATTTTTGAAGTTGGTACCTCACTGGCTCATTTACCATTCATTGATGCAGCGGTAACCAAGCCTTCATTGGAATTCCTGTAAACAATGTCGACATGGCCTTGCCTGGACGTAGGTTGAGAACCGCTTTCCCCCTTTCCCACCACTTCCCCGCCCTCTGCTCCAATCTTAAAAGCAGCTTGTAGCCCTTTTCCATAAACTTGAAGCAGTTTGGAAACGTCTGCTAATCCTATGGTAGAAGTTAGTCTGCATTGCAGTTGTGGTCATGCTACAAGCGTCGAATTCAACATAGCCCTTACTTTAATCCAAGCGCCTATGAGCATTGAATTTAAACCCATCATTATCACTCGTTTGACGGTAAATGAAGAAACATTTTAAATATAAACATAAAATATATATATATATATATATAATATCACACATGATATACATAAACACAATCAGTAAAACAATATATTGACCGTCAATACTCAAATTTTTTTTTATATTTCCAGAAACAGACATAACCCATAAGACGTCACAGGATTGTAACACCAATCTTACTACATGACCACCCAACACCTACGTCTTGGATTCAGCCCGTCTACAGACGATCAGACCACTGTATTGGTGATGTTGTTCAACTGCGCCAGCGAGTGCGACGGATCCGTTCTGGATGCCAGGATGACGTGCAGGCTCTAGAGCCCGGCGCTAGACGTTAATGAAATGGGAAGACAACGAAAGGAACCCAAAGCAGTAAAGAGCAAAAGATGGAGTCCATCAGGAGGAACCGATATAACGCAAGTCCCAAAAGAGCACGAATGATCGACAGAGGGACGGACAAGTCCGGCTACTTTTAATATGTAGATGTGTCTTCTGCTTGGTTTTATATGTATGTTGTTATGTTCTAGTAGATTGCCCGTCTCATGGACGGGTAACAGAGGTGTGGTGGTGCTCTTCCGTGGTAGGCATGTGATAGCGCTGGACCAATCATGTTCGTGATGTCACGGGATGCATAACCTAATACTCGGCGGCCTCAGCTTCACTTTTTAACCCCCCCCCCTAATTTTTGCTGCATTCCACTTCGTGATGGCGAGCCTTTAAAAAGTAATTGTGATCCAGTCATGTATCCACGTACAATATAATGCTGGCTTCGTGGACGCGTTGGCACTTCGCGCAGGAAGAGATAACAAACACTTAGCTCCATTTAAAATACGACATTTGTGGTGCTGCTGAACAAGAGCATGCTGGTGCTGCTACACACACACACACAACCACCCACCCAGTGTTGGTGCTGCCAAGCAGTTTCTGGCACGGTTATTCTGGTGGTTTGCCATTCCATTCCCAGCATTGTTTGTCTGTGTTTTAATCTTTTTACTGAGCGTCAAGCAAGAAAACAGCGTGACGTTATTTTTTTTTTAATGAAGTCATTGGTACTACGGGGCAGTCTGAACCACAGACTTCCACAGCTGGAAAGCGGAATCTCGAAAGCGTTGTGTGTGTGTGTGTGTGTGTGTGTGTGTGTGTGTGTGTGTGGTGTGTTGTGAGTGAGTGTAGTGAGGGTGAGTACTGAGTGGAGTGAGGTGATGAGTGAGTGAGTGAGTGAGTGAGTGAGGGAGAGAGAGACCAATAGGCAAACAAGCCGGTAGGCGACGAGGGATTTCGCTAGGATCGAAAGCGCTGGATTTACCGATGCCCCCCTTCTTTTTTCATTCTGACCGATCCACCGATCCGAAGATTCATTGCCAAGACGTATTGGTTCACATACAATTGTTCCTCTGCCTGCAAGATTTTTCCTATGCGTATTTTGCCAACTGGCACTCCTCATAAAAAATGACGGTAAATAGACACACTATTTTTTGAAGGTACGACCATTTGAAAAATAATCGGTTTGCTGGGTTTGTGCTGTGCGGCCTCGTGTTGCAGACAACAACACCCACACACACAACAACACATACACAACTTCTTATAATGCTCCTTGTTTGACGACACTCCTGAGGCCTACACATAGTTTTCATAAGCCACGCGCACTTTCGCCTACGCCCACTCCCACTTTCCTAACGCCACTCCCACTTTCGCCTAAGCTGCCGCCCACGTTTTCAAAGCCCTCATTTAAAATGACGGTGAATAGGACACCACAATCCGATTTTGAAGGACGACCATTTGAATAAATAATAACTCATCTAAAATCGGCTCGATAAAGTTTTACTTATTTTCTAAATATCTCGAAAGTGTTTAATTCCGAAGTCTGCGTTCTATCTACATTCAAAACTGAAGGACAAGTATGAATACCGTACGCGGTTTTTCGCCGCTGCACAGCAACGGTTTGGTTGCTAGGCACCACGAAATTCAAACGCGACATTCCCAGTATATATTCCACATGTTAGCAAAGGTTTCACGGAAATCGGTTCGCTGGTTCGTGCTGTGGAGCCCTCGCGTTTGCAGACACACACACACGCACGCATCGGCACCGCACCACGCACACGGAAAAGCGACAATAAGTAATCTACAATATATAGCAAATCCAACAATGTGGTCGCTGATGTGAGAGCGGCGTGTAAGTAACCGAGCGTGCACAAGCTAATGATGGAACATTGCTTTGAAGCCTCGAAGTAAGCTTTATAACATGGGGACTCAGAGTATATTGATGCTTTCAATTTGTTCAGTGAATTGCCAGCCATTGCAAGACGAGTTCGCAAAGTGGGGCACGCATGACCACAAGATGTTTTGAACTTGTTTGTAAAAATAGCCTCACGGATATAATGTTCCCAAACACAGTTACTGCTCTCTGCATCCCTTCTTCACCTCCCTGTTTCTGTGTCAATAGTTAGCGTAGATTTTTCCCAAGCTAGAGATCATCAAAACATACATTCGGGGTCCTCAAATGATGCAACAAACACTTTGCTATCCACCTGCGGTCAAAAGTACTGACATTGCACAAAAATTCACCTGAAGGAATTGTCTTCCACATTCGGTTAACTGAAAGCAAGGACAGAGAATAATTATAAATTCTATGGATTATAGTATGATCATCACGTGATTCCCATATTACTCATTATATAACATGCATGTCCTGTTGAGTATCCTGTGAAAAAAAGTTAAACAATGAAAATATCATCAATCAGTATCAGATTGTCCTTTTTCCTGTAAAATAATTCTGGAATTATAAATGCAGAAGTTTTATTCATATTCATACGGAAGCTCACGATATTCAGGGGTGGGGAGGAGGAGTGTGCAAAAGCTGAAAGTTTGCCTCGGCACCTAATAACTTGCACCAGCTGTGGTGTGTGTGTGTGTGTGTGTGTGGTGTGTGTTTTCATCAAATCTATCCCCCGTTTTTTGACATCATTTTTACATTATCTTACATTTTGACCATCTTAAAAGTCCAATCATTATACACCAATCTTACCAAAGTGTTGAGACAAACACATCCCATTGAAAGGTTGAAATGAACCTTCCAAAACCCAGTATGCACAATGACATTAATGAGGACCTCACCAATGACAGAGTTGGGGGGGGGGGGGGGGGGGAGGTGTAAAATGCTTTTGCATACAATGGGAGGGCTCCATCCACTTTCTGAAACCCACGTAAAGGAGATAACAACCAAACACCACCTTTTTTGAAAATGCTGCGTCTCTAGGAAATTTATTTATAGAACTATGTTTCACAATATGCAGCGATCGGCAAAAAATACAAAAAATAAAAATCTGATTGAAAGCAATGAAATACTCAGGTGGTTTTAGAAAGGCCTCCAAGGATGAAAGCAAAACCACTATCTATTACCAAGATTGCATTTATCCGTGAAGATGAATCGGTGCATAACACCTCATATCGACAAAACCATTTCCGTATGAGTGTTAGTGACACACCCCATGAGAAATCGGGTTTTGATAAACGTTAAACCTTGGTGACAGAGACAACATTATTCAAATGCAAAATTATTCCAACCAGTGAATGACCCCATCCCTAACGGGTGGGTAAATTATGGACAGGTCGACTTATACTACCTAACCTTCTGAAAATTGGGGTCTTCCTCCACCCTGAAGCTTTGAAAATTCTTTCTGCATACCCTCCCATTTTGCCAAGAGGATTCCAACGGGTGTGCAATACTGATGGGTTACTCTCAGTGGGGCTGATTCGCCATTGATGGACAGACATGGAAATACAACTTATGTTGATATCTAATATAGATACACTAGAAGGGCAACTCGGAGAAGCGCTACCTCCGCCAGCGCAATGCTGATCCAGAGAACATTCTGGCCCCCAATAATTTTCGAGATATCGTACTCATATCATTTTGGCCCGATCTCTTCAATGTTGAAGAATCAACTTTAAAAATTCTAGTAGTCGGATTCTGGATCCGGATCTTTAACCAAAATCAAATCAATTTGTCGTGGTCACACATCCAACTGTCACCAAGTTTCATCGAATCCGTTCAACAACTTTTGAGATATCGTCCTATGTAGTTATTAATTAGCCGCATCTCTCAAAGTGACGGAATCACTTAAAAAATTGCAAGTAGTCGGATCAGATCTTCACCAAAATCGAATCATTTATTCCTCGTCACCACCCAACATGTCCACCAAGTTTCATCCGAATCCGTCCACACTTTTTGAGACCATCGTGCTATATATTCCCTCACACTGTCTTCCCTCCTCTCCTCCTCAACCCCCTCACACTCTCCATCCCCCAATGGACCATCTCCAGTGGGTTATCATGTGCTGTTTTAATGTACCCCATTTCGTTCCCATATCCTGTATTACCAAACC
>JAXMNL010001292.1:0-11352 GCA_035128595.1 Eptatretus atami
GAGATAAGGAGTCCGTGGACGGTTCCCTCTCTGAGGGAGATAAGGAGTCCATGGACGGTTCCCTGTGGGAGATAAGGAGTCCGTGGACGGTTCCCTGTGGGAGATAAGGAGTCCGTGGACGATTCCCTCTCTGAGAGAGATAAGGAGTACATGGACGGTTCCCTGTGGGAGATAAGGAGTCCTTGGACGGTTCCCTCTCTGAAGGAGATAAGGAGTCCATGGACGGTTCCCTGTGGGAGATAAGGAGTCCATGGATGTTTCCCTCTCGGTTCCCTCTCTGAGGAGAGTAAAAGTCCATGGACGTTCCCTCTCTGAGGAGATAAAGAAGTCCATGGACGGTCCCTCTCCAGGAGAGATAAGGAGTCCATGGACGGTTTGCTCTCTGAGGAGAGAAGGAGTCCATGGACGGTTCCCTCTCTGAGGAGAGATAAGGAGTCCATGGACGGTTCCCTCTCTGAGGAGATAAGGAGTCCATGGACGGTTCCCTCTCTGAGGGAGATAAGGAGTCCATGGACGGTTCCTCTCCTGAGGAGGATAAGGAGTCCATGGACGGTTCCCTCTCTGAGGAGATAAGAGTCCATGGATGTTTCTCTCTGAGGGAGATAAAGAGTCCATGGACGGTTCCTCTCTGAGGAGATAAGGAGTCCATGGACGGTTCCCTCTCTGAGGAGATAAGGAGTCCATGGACGGTTCCCTCTCGAGGGAGATAAAGGAGTCCATGGACGGTTCCTCTCCGAGGAGATAAGGAGTCCATGGCGGTTCCTCTCTGAGGGAGATAAGGAGTCATGGACGGTTCCCTCTCTTTGAGGAGATAAGGAGTCCATGGACGGTTCCTCTCTGAGGGAGATAAGGAGTCCATGGACGGTCCCTCTCTGAGAGATAAAGGAGCCATGGACGGTTCCTCTCTGAGGGAGATAAGGAGTCCATGGACGGTTCCTCTCTGAGGAGATAAGGAGTCCATGGACGGTTCCTCTCTCTGAGGGAGAAAGGAGTCCATGGACGGTTCCCTCTCTGAGAAGATAAGGAGTCCATGGACGGTTCCCTCTCTGAGGGAGATAAGGAGTCCATGGACGGTTGCCTCTCTGAGGGAGATAAGGAGTCCATGGACGTTCCCTCTCTGAGGAGATAAGGAGTCATGGACGGTCCTCTCTGAGGAGATAAGGAGTCCATGGACGGTCCCTCTCTGAGGGAGATAAGGAGTCCATGGACGGTTCCCTCTCTGAGGGAGATAGGAGTCCATGGACGGTTCCCTCTCTGAGGGAGATAAGGAGTCCAGGACGGTTCTCTCTGAGGAGATAAGGAGTCCAGACGGTTCTCTCTGAGGGAGATAAGGAGTCATGGACGTCTCTCTGAGGAGATAAGGAGTCCATGGACGGTTCTCTCTGAGGGAGATAAGGAGTCCATGGACGGTTCTCTCTGAGGAGATAAGGAGTCCATGGACGGTTTTCTCTCTGAGGGAGATAAGGAGTCCATGGACGGTTTTCTCTCTGAGGAGATAAGGAGTCCATGGACGGTTCTCTCTGAGGGAGATAAGGAGTCCATGACGGTTCCTCTCTGAGGGAGATAAGGAGTCCATGGACGTTCTCTCTGAGGGAGATAAGAGTCCATGGACGGTTCCCTCTCTGAGGGAGAAAGAGTCCATGGACGGTTCCCTCTCTGAGGGAGAAGTAAGGTCCATGGACGGTTCCCTCTCTGAGGAGAGAAGAAGTCCATGGACGGTTCCCTCTCTGAGGGAGATAAGAAGTCCATGGACGGTTCCCTCTCTGAGGAGAGAAAAGTCCATGGACGGTTCCCTCTCGAGTGGAGAAAGGAGTCCATGGACGGTTCCCTCTCTGAGGGAGATAAGGAGTCCGATGGACGGTTCCCTCTCTGAGGAGATAAGGAATATGGACGTTCCCTCTCCTGAGGAGTATAAGAGTCCACTGGACGTTCCCTCTCTGAGGGAGATAAGGAGTCCATGGACGGTTCCCTCTCTGAGGGAGATAAGAGAGTCCATGGACGGTTCCCTCTCTGAGGAGATAAGGAGTCCATGGACGGTTCCTCTCTGAGGAGATAAGGAGTCCATGGACGGTTCCCTCTCCTGAGGGAGAGTAAGGAGTCCATGGACGGTTCCCTCTCTGAGGAGATAAAGGTCTCGATGGACGGTTCCCTCTCTGAGGGAGATAAGGAGTCCATGGACGGTTCCCTCTCTGAGGAGATAAGGAGCCATGGACGTTCCCTCTTGAGGGAGATAAGGAGTCCATGGACGGTGTCCCTCTCTGAGGAGAGTAAGGAGTCCATTGACGGTTCCCTCTCGAGGAGGAGATAGAGAGTCCATGGACGGTTCCCTCTCTGAGGGAGATAAAGGAGTCCATGGACGGTTCCCTCTCGAGGGAGATAAGAGTCCATGGACGGTTCCCTCTCTGAGGAGATAAGGAGCCATGGACGGTTCCCTCTCTGAGGGAGATAAGGAAGCCATGGACGGTTCCCTCTCTCGAGGGAGATAAGGAGTCCATGGACGGTTCCTCTCTGAGGGAGAGAAAGAGTCAGAGGACGGTCCCTCTCTGAGGGAGATAAGAGAGTCCATGGACGGTTCCTCTCTGAGGAGAAGAAGTCCATGGACGGTTCCCTCTTCTGAGGAGAGAAGAAGTCCATGGACGGTTCCTCTCTGAGGGAGATAAGGAGTCCATGGACGGTTCCCTCTCTGAGGAGATAAGGAGTCCATGGACGGTTCCCTCTCCTGAGGAGATAAGGAGTCCATGGACGGTCCCTCTCTGAGGGAGAAAAGGAGTCCATGGACGGTTCCCTCTCGAGGGAGATAAGGAGTCCATGGACGGTTCCCTCTCTGAGGGAGATAAGGAGTCCATGGCGGTTCCCTCTCTGAGAGAAGATAAGGAGTCATGGACGGTTCCCTCTCTGAGGGAGATAAGGAGTCCATGGACGGTTTCCTCTCCTGGGAAGAGATAAGGAGTCCATGGACGGTTCCCTCTCTGGGAGAGTAAGAACCATGGACGGTTCCTCTCTGAGGGAAAGAGTAGGTACGGTTCTCAGAGAGGATAAAGGAGTCCATGGACGGTTCCCTCTCTGAGGAGATAGGAGTCCATGGACGGTTCCCTCTCTGAGGAGAGATAAGGAGTCCATGGACGGTTCCCTCTCTGAGGGAGATAAGGAGTCCATGGACGTTCCCTCTGCGAGGAGATAAGAGACTCATGACGGTTCCCTCTCTGAGGGAGAAAGGAGTCCATGCGGTTCCCTCTCGAGGAGAGAAGGAGTCCATGGACGGTTCCCTCTCCTGAGGGAGAGAAGAAGTCCATGGAGTGTCCCTCCGTAGGGAGAAGAAAGTCCATGGACGGTTCCCTCTCGATGGGAGATAAGGAGTCCATGGACGGTTCTCCTCTCCGAGGAGATAAGGAGTCCATGCGGTTCCCTCTCTGAGGGAGATAAGGAGTCCATGGACGTTCCTTCTGAGAGATAAGAGCCATGGACGTTCCCTCTCGAGGAGATAAGAGTCCAGGACGGTTCCTCTCCGAGGAGATAAGGAGTCCATGGACGGTTCCTCTCTGAGGAGATAAGGAGTCCATGGACGGTTCCCTCTCTGGAGATAAGAGTCCATGGACGGTTCCCTCTCCTGAGGGAGATAAGAGAGTCCATGGACGGTTCCCTCTCGAGGGAATAAAGGAGTCACGACGGTCCCTCTCGAGGGAGATAAGGAGTCCATGGACGGTTTTCTCTCTGAGGGAGATAAGGAGTCCAGGACGGTTCTCTCTGAGGGAGATAAGGAGTCCATGGACGGTTCTCTCTGAGGGAGATAAGGAGTCCATGGACGGTTTTCTCTCTGAGGGAGATAAGGAGTCCATGGACGGTTCTCTCTCTGAGGGAGATAAGGAGTCCATGGACGGTTCCCTCTCTGAGGGAGATAAGGAGTCCATGGACGTCCCTCTCGAGGAGATAAAGAGTCCATGGACGGTTCCCTCTCTGAGGAGATAAGGAGTCCATGGACGGTTCCTCTCTGAGGAGATAAGGAGTCCATGGACGGTTCCTCTCTCTGAGGGAGAAAGGAGTCCATGGACGGTTCCCTCTCTGAGGAGATAAGGAGTCCATGGACGGTTCCCTCTCTGAGGGAGATAAGGAGTCCATGGACGGTCCTCTCTGAGGGAGATAAGGAGTCCATGGACGGTTCCCTCTCTGAGGGAGATAAGGAGTCCATGGACGGTCCTCTCTGAGGAGATAAGGAGTCCATGGACGGTTCCCTCTCTGGGAGATAAAGAGTCCATGGACGGTTCCCTCTCTGAGGGAGATAGAGTCCATGGACGGTTCCCTCTCTGAGGGAGATAAGGAGTCCAGGACGGTTTCTCTCTGAGGGAGATAAGGAGTCCATGGACGGTTCCTCTCTGAGGGAGATAAGGAGTCATGGACGGTTCCTCTCTGAAGGAGATAAGGAGTCCATGGACGGTTCCTCTCTGAGGAGATAAGGAGTCCATGGACGGTTTCTCTCTGAGGGAGATAAGGAGTCCATGGACGGTTCTCTCTGAGGAGATAGAGTCCATGGACGGTTCTCTCTGAGGAGATAAGGAGTCCATGACGGTTTCTCTCTGAGGGAGATAAGGAGTCCATGGACGGTTCCTCTCTGAGGGAGATAAGAGTCCATGGACGGTTCCTCTCGAGGAGATAAGGAGTCCATGGACGGTTCCCTCTCGAGGGAGAGAAGAGTCCATGGACGCCTCTCTGAGGAGATAAGAGTCATGGACGGTTCCCTCTCTGAGGAGAGAAAGAGTCCATGGACGGTTCCCTCTCCGAGGGAGAAGAGAGTCCATGGACGGTTCCCTCTCGAGGGAGAAGAGGAGTCCATGGACGGTTCCCTCTCTGAGGAGAGAAGGAGTCCATGGACGGTTCCCTCTCTGAGGAGATAAGGAGCCATGGACGGTTCCCTCTCGAGGAGATAAGAGTCATGGACGGTTCCCTCTCGAGGGAGTAAGGAGTCCAGGACGGTTCCCTCTCTGAGGAGATAAAGAGTCCATGGACGGTTCCCTTCTGAGGAGATAAGGAGCAGAGTCCTCTCGGAGAGAAGAGTCATGGACTTCCCTCTAGAGGAATAAGGAGTCCATGGACGGTTCCCTCTCTGAGGAGAGTAAGAGTCCATGGACGGTTCCCTCTCTGAGGGAGATAAGGAGTCCATGGACGGTTCCCTCTCCGAGGGAGATAAGGAGCCATGGACGGTTCCTCTCCTGAGGGAGATAAGGAGCCAGGACGGTTCCCTCCGATGGGAAGATAAGGAGTCCATGGACGGTTCCCTCTCTGAGGGAGATAGAGAGTCCATGGACGGTTCCCTCTCTGAGGGAGATAAGGAGTCCATGGACGGTTCCCTCTCCTGAGGGAGAAAGGAGTCCAGTGGACGGTTCCTCTCTGAGGAGATAAGAGTCCAGGACGGTTCCCTCTCTGAGGGAGATAAGGAGTCCATGGACGGTTCCCTCTCTGAGGGAGATAAGAGTCCGGACGGTTTCTCTCGAGAGGAGATAAGGAGTCCATGGACGGTTTCTCTCTGAGGGAGATAAGGAGTCCATGGACGGTTTTCTCTCTGAGGAGATAAGGAGTCCATGGACGGTTTTCTCCTGAGGAGATAAGAGTCCATGGACGGTTCTCTCTGAGGAGATAAGGAGTCCATGGACGGTTTCCTCTCTGAGGGAGATAAGGAGTCCATGGACGGTTCCTCTCTGAGGGAGATAAGGAGTCCATGGACGGTTTCTCTCTGAGGGAGATAAGAGTCCATGGACGGTTCTCTCTGAGGAGATAAGGAGTCCATGGACGGTTCCCTCTCTGAGGGAGATAAGAGGTCCATGGACGTTCCCTCTCCTGAGGAGATAAGGAGTCCATGGACGGTTCCCTCTCTGAGGGAGATAAGGAGTCCATGACGGTTCCCTCTCTGAGGGAGATAAGATCCATACAGGTTCCCTCGAGGGAATAAGAGTCCATGGACGTTCCCTCTCTGAGGAGATAAGGAGTCCATGGACGGTTCCCTCTCTCGAGGAGATAAGGAGTCCATGGACGTTCCCTCTCGAGGGAGATAAGAGGAGTCCATGGACGGTTCCCCTCCGAGGAGATAAGGAGTCCATGGACGGTTCCCTCTCTGAGGGAATAAGGAGTCCATGGACGGTTCCCTCTCTGAGGAGATAAGGAGTCCATGGACGGTTCCCTCTCTCTGAGGGAGATAAGAGTCCATGGACGGTTCCTCTCTCGAGGAGATAAATCCATGACGTCCTGAGGGAGATAAGAGTCCATGGAGGTTCCCTCTCGAGGAGAGATAAGGAGTCCATGGACGGTTCCCTCTCTGAGGGAGATAAGGAGTCCATGGACGGTTCCTCTCTCTGAGGGAGATAAAGGAGTCCATGGACGGTCCCTCTCTGAGGAGATAAGGAGTCCATGGACGGGTTCCCTCTCCTGAGGGAGATAAAGAGAGTCCAGACGGTTCCCTCTCGAGGGAGATAAGGAGTCCATGGACGGTTCCCTCTCCGAGGAGATAAGAGTCCATGGACGGTTCTCCTCTCTGAGGGAGATAAGGAGCCATGGACGTTCCCTCTCCTGAGGAGATAAGGAGTCCATGGACGGTCCCTCTCTGAGGGAGATAAGGAGTCCATGGACGGTTCCCTCTCTGAGGGAGATAAGGAGTCCATGGACGGTTCCCTCTCTGAGGAGATAAAAAGTCCATGGACGTTCCCTCTCTGAGGAGAATAAGGAGTCCATGGACGGTTCCCTCTCTGAGGGAGATAAGGAGTCCATGGACGGTTCCCTCTCTGAGGGAGATAAGGGTCCATGGACTTCCCTCTCTGAGGGAGATAAGGAGTCCATGGACGGTTCCCTCTCTGAGGAGATAAGGAGTCCATGGACGGTTCCCTCTCTGAGGAGATAAGGAGTCCTGGACGGTCCTCTCTGAGGAGAATAAAGAGTCCATGGCACGGTTCCTCTCTGAGGGAGATAAGGAGTCCATGGACGGTTCCTCTCTGAGGAGATAAGGAGCCATGGACGGTTCCCTCTCTGAGGAGATAAGGAGCCATGGACGGTTCCCTCTCGAGGGAGATAAGGAGTCCATGGACGGTTCCCTCTCCTGAGGGAGAAAGGAGTCCATGGACGGTTCCCTCTCGAGGGAGAGAAGAAGTCCATGGACGGTTCCCTCTCCGAGGGAGAAAAGAGTCCATGGACGGTTCCTCTCTGGGAGAGAGAGAAGGAGTCCATGGACGGTTCCCTCTCTGAGGAGAGAAGAGTCCATGGACGGTTCCTCTCCGAGGGAGAAAGGAGTCCATGGACGGTTCCCTCTCCTGAGGAGATAAAGGAGTCCATGGACGGTTCCCTCTCTGAGGAGATAAGGAGTCCAGGACGGTTCCCTCCTGAGGAGAGAAAGGATCCAGGACGGTTCCTCTCGAGGGAGATAAAGGAGCCATGGACGGTTCCCTCTCGAGGAGATAAAGAAGTCCTGAGACGGCTTCCTCTCTGAGGAGATAGAGGAGTCCCATGGACGGTTCCTCTCTCGAGGAGATAAGGAGTCCATGGACGGTTGCCCTCTCTCTGAGGGAGATAAGGGATCCATGGACGGTTCCCTCTCGGGAGATAGAAAGTCCATGAACGGTTTCCTCTCTCGAGGGAGATATAGGAGTCACGGACGGTTCCCTCTTCGAGGGAGATAAGGAGTCCATGGACGGTTTCTCTCTGAGGGAGATAAGGAGTCCAGGACGGTTTCTCTCCGAGGGAGAGATAAGGAGTCCATGGACGTTCCTCTCTGAGGGAGATAAGGAGTCCATGGACGTTCCTCTCTGAGGGAGATAAGGAGTCAGGACGTTCCTCTGAGAGATAAGAGTCTGGACGGTTTCTCTCTGAGGGAGATAAGGAGTCCATGGACGGTGTCCCTCTTCTGAGGAGATAAGGAGTCCAGGGACGTTCCCTCTCTGAGGGAGATAAGGAAGTCCATGGACGGTTCCTCCTCTGAGGGAGAAAGGAGTCCATGGACGGTTCCCTCTCGAGGGAGATAGGAGTCCATGGACGGTTCCCTCTCTGAGGGAGATAAGGAGTCCATGGACTGGTTCCCTCTCCTAGGGAGATAAGGAGTCTGGACGTTCCCTCTGAGGGAGATAAGGGATCCATGGACGGTCCCTCTCCGAGGGAGATAAGGGTCCAGGACGTTCCCTCTCTGAGAGAGATAAGGAGTCCATGGACGGTTCCTCTCGAGGGAGATAAGGAGTCCATGGAGGTTCCTCTCCGAGAGATAAGGAGTCCATGGACGGTTCCCTCTCGAGAGGAGATAAGGAGTCGGACGGTTCCCTCTCTGAGGGAGAATAGGAGTCCATGGACGTCCCTCTCTGAGGAGATAGAGTCCATGACGGTTCCCTCTCTGAGGGAGATAAGGAGTCCATGGACGGTTTCCCTCTCTGAGGGAGATAATCAAGCATCTGGACGGTTCTCTTCTGAGGGAGATAAGGAGTCATGGACGCTCTCTGAGGAGAATAGGAGTCCATGGACGTTGTCCCTCTCTGAGGAGATAAGGAGTCCATGGACGGTTTCTCTCTCTGAGGGAGATAAGGAGTCCAGGACGGTTCCTCTCTGAGGAGAGATAAGGAGTCCATGGACGGTTCTCTCTGAGGGAGATAAGGAGTCCATGGACGGTTCTCTCTCGGGGAGATAAGAGATCCAATGGCGCACGCTTCTCTCTGAGGGAGAAAAGGAAGTCCATGGACGGTTCCCCTTCTGAGGGAGATAAGGAGTCCCATGGACGGTTCCCTCTCTGAGGAGATAAGGAGTCCATGGACGGTCCCTCTCGAGGGAGAATAAGGAGTCCCATGGACGGTTCCCTCTCTGAGGGAGAATAAGGAGTCCAGTGGCGGTTCCCTTTTAGAAACAAGATCAAGGGAATCGGTAGAGTAGTCATCGGATGCCATCTTAATCAGTAAGACATGAGACGTTGGCCCACAGTTCCACTTGTGCAAAGAAAAGTCGCAGCTTCGTTCTTTAGTTATCTGAGAACGACTTGCCATCTTATGGACGTCTCCCTCTCCGAGGGAGATAAAAAGAGAGCTCCATGAACAGGAGTTCCCTCTCTGAGAGGAGAGTAAAGGAAGTCCATGGTACGGTTTCCTCTCAGATGTGAGATAGAAGGAGTCCCCAAGGAGGACGTTCCCTCTCTGAGGGAGATAAGGAGCCATGGACGGTGCCCTCTCTGAGGAGATAAGGAGTCCATGGACGGTTCCTCTCTGAGAGATAGGAGGAAATGACAGGTTCCCTCTCTGAGAGAGATAAGGAGTCCATGGACGTTCCCTCTCTGAAGGAGATAACGAGGGTATAAGAGCATGACTCCTCTGAGAGAGATAAAGAGTCCATGGACGGTGTCTCTCTCTGAGGGAGATAAGGAGTCCATGGACGGTTCCTCTCTGAGGGAGATAAGAGTCCGATGGACAGTTCCCTCTCTGAGGAGATAAGGAGTCCATGGACGGTTCCCCTCTCTGAGGAGATAAGGAGTCCAGGAACGGTTCTCTCTGAGGGAGTAAGGAGTCCATGGACGGTTCTCTCTAGAGGAGATAAAGAGTCCATGGACGGTCCCTCTCTGAGGAGATAAGAGAGTCCATGGACGGTTCCCTCTCTGAGGGAGATAAAGTCCATGGACGGTTCCCTCTCTGAGGAGATAAGGAGCATGGACGTTTCTCTCTGAGGAGATAAGGAGTCGGACGGTTACGTCTTCTCTCTGAGAGAATAAGGAGTCCATGGACGGTTTTCTTCTGAGGGAGATAAAGGAGTCCATGGACGGTTTTCTCTCTGAGGAGATAAGGGTCCATGGACCGTTCTCTCTGAGGGAGATAAGTATCCATGGACGTTTTCTCTCTGAGGGAGATAAGGATCCATGGACGGTTCTCTCTGAGGGAAGATAAGGAGTCCATGGACGGTTTCCTCTGAGGGAGATAAGGAGTCCATGGACGGTTCCTCTCTGAGGGAGATAGGAGTCCATGGACGGTTCCCTCTCTGAGGAGATAAAGTCCATGGACGGTTCCCTCTCTGAGGAGATAAGAGTCCATGGACGGTTCCCTCTTCGAGAGATAAAAGACCACGGAGGTTCCCTCTCTGAGGGAGATAAGAGATCCATGGACGTTCCCTCTCTGAGAGAGATAAGGAGTCCATGGACGGTCCCTCTCTGAGGAGATAAGGAGTCCATGGAGGTTCCCTCTGAGGGAGATAAGGAGTCCATGGACGTTCCCTCTCTGAGGGAGATAAGGAGTCCGGTGACGTCCCTCTCTGAGGGAGATAAGGAAGTCCATGGACGTTCCCTCTCTGAGGGAGATAAGGAGTCATGGACGGTTCTCTCTCCGAGGAGAAAAGGAGTCCATGGACGGTTCCCTCTCTGAGGGAGAAAGGAGCACATGGACGGTTCCCTCTCTGAGGGAGAAAAGAGTCAGACGGTTCCCTCTCTGAGGGAGATAAGGAGTCCATGGACGGTTCCCTCTCTGAGGGAGATAAGGAGTCCGTGGACGTCCCTCTCTGAGGGAGATAAAAGAGTCCATGGACGTTCCCTCTCTGAGGAGATAAGGAGTCCATGGACGGTTCCTCTCGAGAGAGGATAAGGAGCTCCATGGACCGGTTCCCTCTCTGAGGAGATAAGAGTCCATGGACGGTTCCCTCTCTGAGGAGATAAAGAGTCCATGGAACGGTTCCCTCTTCGAGGGAGATAGAGTCCATGGACGGTTCCCTCTCTGAGGGAAGATAAGGAGTCCATGGACGGTTCTCTCTCTGAGGAGATAAGGAGTCATGGACGGTTTCTCTCTGAGGAGATAAGGAGTCCATGGACGTTTTCTCTCTGAGGGAGATAAGGAGTCCATGGACGGTTCTCTCTCTGAGAGATAAGGAGTCCATGGACGGTTTCTCTCTGAGGGAGATAAGGAATCCATGGACGTTCCTCTCTCTGAGGGAGATAAGGAGTCCATGGACGGGTTCCTCTCTGAGGGAGATAAGGAGTCCATGGACGGTTCCTCTCTCTGAGGGAGATAAGGAGTCCATGGACGGTTTTCTCTCTGAGGAGATAAGGAGTCCATGGACGGTCCCTCCTGAGGAGATAAATCCATGGACGGTTCCCTCTCTGAGAGAGATAAGAATGTCCATGGGCGTTTCCCTCTCTGAGGGAGATAAGGAGTCCATGGACGGTCCTCTCCTGAGGGAAGATAAGGAAGTCCATGGACGTTTCCCTCTCCGAGGAGATAAGGAGTCATGACGGTTCCTTCTCCGATGACGGTTCCCTCTCTGAGGGAGATAAGGAGTCCGTGGACGATTCCCTCTCTGAGAGAGATAAGGAGTCCATGGATGTTTCCCTCACGGACCGACCACGTTTCCTTTAATTGAGGCTCTTGT
>JAXMNL010001294.1:3804-21594 GCA_035128595.1 Eptatretus atami
TTTCTAACCAAGTAAATGGATTGTTAGCTTTCTAACCAACTAAATGTATTGTTAGCTTTCCAACCAAGTAAATCGATTATTATCTTTCTAACCAAGGAAATGGATAATTATTAGTTTTTCCACCAAGTTCATGGATTATTTGCTTTCTAACCAAGTAAATGGATTGTTAGCTTTCTCACCAAGTAAATGGATTATTAGCTTTCCAACCAATAATGGATTATTAGCTTTCCAACCAACTGATGGATTATGAGCTTTCTACTAAGTAAATGGATGATTAGCTTTCTAACCAAGTAAAGAATTGTCAGTCTTCTAACCAAGTAAATGGATTGTTAGCTTTTAACCCAGTAAATGGATTGTTAGCTTTCTAACCAAGTAAATGGATTGTTAGCTTTCTAACCAAGTAAATGGATTGTTAGCTTTCTAACCAAGTAAATGGATTGTTAGCTTTCCAACCAGTAAATGGATTATTAGCTTTCCAACCAACTAAATGGATTATGAGCTTTCTAACTAAGTAAATGCGAATGATTAGCTTTCTAACCAAGTAAATGAATTGTCAGCTTTCTAACCAAGTCAATGGATTGTTAGCTTTGGAACCAAGTCAATGGATTGTTAGCTTTCCAACCAAGTATATGGATTGTTAGCTTTCTAACCAAGTAAATGGATTGTTAGCTTTCTAACCAAGTAAATGGATTGTTAGCCGTTTCAACCAGTAAATGGATTATTAGCTTTCGAAGTAATGGATATTAGCTTTCCAACAAAGTAAATGGATTTAGCTTTCCAACCAAGTAAATGGATTATTAGTGTCGTGGATGAGACAGCAATTCATACACATTCAAAACAATTCACAACTACACAATAAATATACACATACCACACACACAACACTGGAATCCTTCTGGAGTAAGTGGTTGAACAAAGACTGGTGTTTGGTTTACGGTTCGGGGCTGGCTTAACACTTATGGTCTTGAGTTAAGCCCTTGGCCGTTAAATTAACACTAGGTGGATTGACTCCGCCTGTCAATCCTTCTGAGCTCGGCAATAGTACAGTGTGCTGGAACTGGGGCCAGCATCACAGCGACAGTGTGCTCCAGAAAATGATGCAGCACAAAGCAGCATCGTCTAACATATAAATAAATTATATAATAAATAACATGAACGAATGCTTCTGCAGGGACATGACGTCATACACTCAAGGGAAGAAATGTCGAGGCTTTCCAAGATGGTCTTGGAATTTGTTGAACTATCTGTTTGAGAGACGGAACAAAAACAGTTCATCAGATCAATTTTTTGGACAAAATAATCGTTACTTTAGTGTTCATCGATAAGGTCAAACTTTCACGATTGTGCTAAAAACGTACAGGTAAACGTCCCTCGTTGAAAACTTACCTGTCAAGGTCCGGTAGGTAACCGAAGTAATAGCAAATTGTAAATAAAACGGAGAAAGAGAGGCACACGGAGGATACGTGCAAGCCATCTCGTGAGGAACACGGTCGCGGGAAAAACAAGCGGATTCCACAGCTTTGTGACGTCAGATATGTGAGCAGCAGGGTTCAGGTGTCCAAGAAGCGTCGGAGGTCTTCGGAATCTGTCAAGCGTTCGCTTCATGCACCACAACATTACGTTACATGGGTACCGGAAACGCGACTCCAACACTTTTACATCTCCGTTTCATGGGTACATGGGATTTTAGCTCTTCCAAAGTAAATGGATTATTAGCTTTCCAACGTAGATGGATTATTGACTTTCTCACCAAGTAATGGATTATTACGACTTCAACCAAGTAAATGGATTATTAGCTTTCTAACTAAAGGTAAGTTATTGGATGATGAGCTTTCTACCAAGTAAATGATTGTCAGCTTCAACAGTAAATGGATTGTTGCTTTGACCAAGTAATGGATTGTTTAGCTTCTCAACCAAGTAAATGGAATTGATTAGCTTTCTAACCAAGTAATGGATTGTTAGCTGTCCAACCAGTAAATGATTTTAGCTTTCTAACAAGTAAATGGATTATTAGCTTTTCAACAAGTAATGATTGTAGTTTCTACAAGTAAATGTATAGTTAAGCTTTCCACAATAAATGGATTTTAGCTTTAACCAGAAAGTCGGATATTATAAGTTTTCCAACCGAATTTGCATGATATTCTGCTTCTTACAAGTAAATGGATTGTTAGCTTTTAACTCAAGTAAATGGATTTTAGTTTCCAAAACTAATGGAGTTATTGGCTTTCAACCAAGAAGGTTAAAGAGCTTTCTAATAAGTAATGGATTGATTAGCTTTCTAACAGTAAATGAAGAATTGATTAGCTTTCTACCAAGTATAATGGATTTAGCTTTAACCAAGTAAATGGGATTGTTAGCTTTCTAACCAAGTAAACTGGATTGTTAGCTTTCTAAACCGAGAAGCCTAACATTGGATTGTTAAGCTTTCTAACCAAGTAAATGGATTATTAGCTTTCCAACACAGTAGGAATGCATTATTGCTTTCCAACCAACTAAATGGATAATGAGTTTTTCAATAGTAATGATATTAGCTTTCAACAAGTAAATGAATTGTAGCTTTCTACCAAGTCAGATGGATTGTTAGCTTTTAACAAGAAATGATTGTTAGCTTTCTAACAAAGGATGGATTGTTAGCTTTTCAACAGTAAATGGATTGTTAGCTTTCTAACAGTAATGGATTTATTCAACCAGTATGGATTATTAGCTTTACAAGTAAATGGATTATTAGCTTCCAACAAAGTAATGGATTATTAGCTTCCCAACAAGTAATGGATTTTAGCTTTCCAACTAAATGGGATTAGTAGTTGCAAACAAGTCACTGCATTATTAGCGTTTCCAACCAAGTAAATGGATTTTAGCTTTCTAACAAGTAAATGGATGAGAGTTCAGAAATGAATTGTCAAGTTTCTAACCAAGTAATGGATTGTTAGTTTAAGTAGCGAAATCTCTCAACGGATGATAATTTGCAAGTTTGATTGCTTGCCAAAGTAAATGGTTTAGTCTACGTTGATATACTTCCAAGAATAATGGATTTTAGTTCTAACAAGTAAGATGGAATGTTATAGCTTTCAACTAAGTAATGGATTATTAGCTTCTAACCAGAATAATTGGCTTCTAATATGATTGTAGTTTCGAACAAGTAAATGGATAATTTAGTTTCACAGTTCTGATTTTGTTCTACAAGTAAATGGATTGTGTTTCTAACAAGTAAATGGATTGTTAGCTTCAACCAACTAAATGGATTAGTTTAGCTTTCCACAACGTTGGAAATTTCAATGAGATTATGAGCTTTCTGAACTAGTAATGAATGATTAGCTTTCTAAGCTAATATTCAGTTACAAGTCATGGATGTTAGCTTTTACAAGTAAGGATTGTTAGCTTTGTCTAACCAAGTATAATTGTTAGCCTAAATATATTTTAGTTTCTAACAAGTATTGCATTATTAGCTTACACAAGTATATGGATTTTAGCCTCTCACAAGTAAATGGATTATTAGCTTGTTTTTATTTGATCGTGTGAGCACATATTCATACATGTACAACACATTCTCACATATACATCCATAACTATACAATCACAACATAATCACACACAACAAATTACAACACCACAACACGGAAATCCTTCTGGAGTAGTGGTTGAAGCAAAGAAGCCTGGTGTTGGTTAAACGGTTCGGGGCTGGCTTAACATCTTATGGATCTTACGTTCAAGCGCTTGGCGTTAAATTAAACACCAGGTGGATGACTCAGCATGTATCTCTGAGGTCGGCAAAGATGAGTACGAGTGTGCTGGTAACTGGGGGACAAGATAGCAGACAGCTGTCGTTCAGAAAATATGAGCCAAGCACCCCCATCGTCTACCCAACAAATAAATAAATATATAAATAAATAAAATGAACAGAAATGCTTCTGAGGTGACATGAAGTCTAATCCTCAAGGGAAGAACATGTCGAAGGCCTTTCCAAGAAGTGATCCCTTGAATATGTTTGAACTTATGTTTTTGAGAGACGGACACATCAAAACTGATCCATGATGCACAAGTGTTTTTTGCGCAAATCATCGTTACTTAGTGTTCACCGAAAGGTCACAAGCTTTAACGATTATGCCTAAAAACGTACAGGTAAACCGTTCCGTTGAAGAACTTCCTTGGTCCGGTCCGGTAGGTAACGAAGTCAATAGCAAATTGTAAATAAACACAGAGAAGAGCGAGCAGGAGATACGCTGCAGGCTCTCAAGTTGAGGATAACGGTCGCGGGCGCAACGACAAGCGATTCCAACAGACTTTGTGAGTACGTATTTGTGAGGCACGCCACCTGGGTGGCAATCAGAGCCGTGCGAAGGGTCTTTGGCGGAATCTTTGTCAACGTTCACTTACACAAGGCCATTACGGTTCACCAATGGTATCCCCGGTAACACCGCTCCAACATTTTAACATCTTCCGTTTCCGATGGGTACCATGGATTATATGCTCTCAATTCGATATTAGTTTCCAAATATGGATTTATTAGTTTTAACAAGTAAATGGATTGAGCTATTCCAACCAAGTAAATGGATTGTCACTTTCTCTAGCAGTAAATGGATTTTAGTTCTCCAAAGTGATGGATTGTAGCTTTCTAACCAAGTAGATGGATTTTAGCTTTCTAACGCAGTGGAAATGGATTATTAGTTTTCCAAGAAAATATTGTTCTAAGATGGATTATTATTTCAACAGACAGAATTAGCTTTCTCAACGAAGTAACTGAATTGTTCTTCTACGTAGTAACATGGATTATTAAGCTTTTCCAACCATAAATTGGGATTTTAACTTTCCAACCAAGTAATGGATTGTTACTTTCTAACCAACGTAATGGATTGTTAGCATTCTAACCAGTAAATGGAGCTTATAGTTTCAACAACTAATGGTTATTAGTTCCCACCCCACTAATGATATTATTAGGCTTTCGCTAACTAGTAATGGATGATGAGCTTTCTCTACCAGAAATGAATTGTAGTTCAATTGATTTGCTTCTCAACCAATTGAATGATTAGTTAGCTTCCAACAAGTAAATGGTTAGTTCCACGTATTTCTTCAAGGATCATTTAGTTTCACAATATGGATTTTTAGCTTCTAAATTGATTCGTCACAAGTAATGGATTGTTAGCTTCCAACCAGTAAATGATTATTAGCTTCCAACCAGTAAAGCTGATTTTAGCATGCTCAACACAGGAATATGTGACTAATTATTAGTTTTCCACAAGATGTATGGATTATTTGCTTTCCTAACAGTAAATTGGATGTAGCTTTTAACACTATGGTATAATCACCAAGATTATTAGCTTTCCAACACGTAAGTGGAATTATTAGCTGCCAACCTAAATTGGATTATGAAGCTTTCTAACTAATAATGATGATGAGCTTTTAACAAGTAATGAAATTGTCGCTCAAGCATCTGAATAAGTTTTAACTGTTGTATTGACTTGTTGTAGGCTTATCTAACAAGTTAAATGGATTGTTAGCTTTAACAAGTAAATGGATTTTAGCTCTCTAACAGTAATGGATTGTAGCTTTCCACCAGTAAATGTGATTTATTAGTTTAACAACGAAGTAAATGTATTATTAGCTTTCCAACATATGTAAGTCCAAGATGTGGATATTAGCTTTCCAACAAGTAAGGATTAGTCAGAGGTTGGATTATTAGTTTTGCAACAAGTAATCTGGATTTAGCTTTGCAACAAGTAAATGGTTGTTATTCCAAGAAAATGATATTAGCTTCAACCAAGTAATGGATTATTAGCTTTCACAACCAGTAATGATTATTAGTTTCTAACTAAGTAAATGGATTTATTAGTTGTTCGTGTGAGACACATATTATACACATTCACAAACACATTCACATACACATAAATTACACATACACACACACAGCACATGAAATCCTTTGGAGTAGTGGTTTGAACAAAAAGCCTGGTGTTGGTTTAACGGTTCCGGGGGCTGGCTTAAACCTTATGGTCTGAGTTCAAGCCCTTGGCCGTCTAAATTAACACTAAGGTCGGATTGACTCAGCCTGTCATCCTTCTGAGGTGCAAATGGAGTACAGTGTGCTGGTAACTGGGGCACAGCATAGGCAGCAACAGCTGTGCTCCTAGAAAATGATGCGCAGCAGCCATCGTCTCATACCAATAAATAATATAAAAGTAAATACAAATGACACGAATGCTTTGCAGCGTGACATGAGTCATACCTGAAGGGAAGAAAGTCGAGGCTTTTCCCCAAGATGTCTTGAATATTGTTGAAACTTCTGTTGAGAGACGAGCACAAACAGATCATAGCACAAATGTTTTTGGACAAAATATCGTTACTTTAGTGGTCACGATAAGGTAAACTTCACGAATTGTGCTAAACAACGTACAGGTAAAGTCTCGTTGAAACTTACCTGTCAAGGTCGGTAGGTAACCGAAGATAGCAAATGTAATAAACAGAGAAGAGCGAGCACGGAGATACCTGCCAGGCATCTCGTGAGGGAATAACGGTCGCCCGCGGAAAAACAAGCGGATTCACAGCTTTGTGACGTCACGTCATTTGTAGGCCACGCCCACCGGTGTCCGCAAGAGAGCGCGTCGGAGGTGCTGTCGGATCTTGTAACGCTTCACTCACCAAGACACTACGTTACCAATGGTAACGGAAACCGCGACCTTCACACTTTTACAATGTCGTTTCCATGGGTACATGGGATTATTTGCTTCTCACCAAGTAATGTATGCTTTTAACCAAGTATATGGATTATCCGCATTCCAACAGTCAATGGATTATTAGCTCTCTCACAGTATGATTATTAAGCTTTCTAACAAGTCGAAACGGATTAACTAGGCTTTCTCAAAGTAATGGTTATTTAGTTTTCAACATGTCATGGATCATTAGTTTCAAACCAGTAAATGGATTATTAGCTCTAACCAGTATGAGTTATTAGCTTTTCTGACCAGTAAATGATTGTTAGCATATAGTTTGGGTAAACATATAGTTTGTATCAAACTGATCGAGACATGTTTGGTGAACCCTAAGGTTTAATTGTTGAGAAAACATGGCAGAACGGAACATCTAACAATGCATATTTTGTCCAAAATCAGGTTCTCTGACAAATATGGCGCGCATTGTCCACGGCAGGGAATCGTCTCTGATTCTTTTCTGGTGTTGTTCTCCCAGCCGGATCGATGAACTTCCTGCACACTCTGTGGGAGAACATCAATGAAAAAGGACTGAGCCAGTTCTTTTGGTTTATTGAGGTCAATTTTGTCAGAGTCCATCAATTTGCAAGTCACAATGCACATTAAATTCAATGCACAATGCCAATGCAAGTATCCTTGCCAGCTGAACTCGTTATCCACTCGACAAGGTTTCGTCGCAGCTTTGATACGGAGTACTGATCTCCTCTCTGGGGTGGCACACTGCCTCACACTTGCTCACTTGATGCTGGACAAGGTTTCAATATATGGAATTCCCGTGTGACCTGAGTCTATGACCGACGACTTTTGCTATTGGCGACAGGTCGGTGTCTGCTCTGCTTCTTCCTCCTTTCTGGTCTCGCCCTTGCTGTGCTTTGTTCCCTCCCGCCCCCCAAAGGTATTGTAGGGACACTGGTCACCAACAACACTTTTTGGCTCACCTCCCTCTTTGTTTCCCACCTGTGGAACACTCACATTCTTCATTCATTCTTCCTCAGGTTTAAGAAGTTTTCACCACCATGGCAGATCGTCCCCAATCCGAACCATGATTATTCTACAACACTAAACCACACACCCACCCCAAATTTGGCTTTCCTGGGTCCATCTAACACCCGCAATTCTCCTAACCCTCATCCTCCCACACATCTCTTGTTGGCTGTTTTGCTCACCCCCCCTTCTTTCTGCTGTTCTTTGTTATGTTGCATCCTGATGCGTTCCATGTTCAGGCTATTCCACGACTCGACTTCTGATACAAAAAACTGCCAGGTCAGGGAGATTAAAACACTGGCTTGGCACGTGGCCCGTCATGCTGTGCTATATCCACAAGCCACACTCCATGAAGTACAAGCATCTTAATAAGGCATATTTGAATGGTAACAGCACACATGGCTCTCTCTTCTTCAAAAGAGACGCTGGGATAATTAAAGCGATAATTCTCGATGCAGGCAAGACGGCCAGTTGGTTCGTTCCCGAAGACGGCGTACTCCGAATGCTGCGGCCCAGCGAGTGTCGCACAGAATTGTGTGCTCAGTTACTTGTTCACGCAAAGGATCAAGGATCATAACGAGACGAAGGCGCAATACAATATAAGCGATTTGATCTGATGTACCAAATCTGTTACGGGTGTTGGTGCTGCTCGGAGAGTTTCTTGGCAAAGGGTTAAAATGGGAGGTTTGCCATTGCTCCGCACAGTCGTTTCGGGCAGGATTTTGGAATTGTTCCAGGGTGTCGGAATTTTGGCTGAGACTCTGCGATTTTCACGAAGGAACGTTGGGGATGTTTAACGTGCACCAACTGTGCAGCCGCACATGGGACTCCGGGTTGACGTCGTCGAGAAGGCATCCACGCATTGAATGAACACCGTCGATGAGGTCCAGAGCTGCTCGGATTTGAACCAGGCAAAGTCGAGCAAGTGCGCGATGTGGTCTAGGTATCTGCACCCAGCAAACCGTAAACCTACAAACCTGAGTGTCCAGCTCGATGGCAAGCGTGCTATCAGATAAAGTGGTCAACTATCCTACGAGTCATGAAAGCGCACAAATCAACTGGAAATAAAACACAAATCAACACAAGGTTAAAAAAAAACAATCAACAAACAATGTTGCAATATGAGTGTGTGTCAACTTGGACAAACGGGACCGAGGTCAGAATTGTCTGTTCCGGACATCATCAGTGTGAAAGCATCGTTACACACAACAGAGACTGGAGTGAAACGAGCTACGATCACGTGAGTGCTGTCCAGAACTACTTTCGTGGGAGCAACGGTTGCACCGGCAATCAACGCGTCGTCCTTGCATGCACGGGATGGGGTTCATTTGATTGGTCTGGTGGTCGTAGCGCTCGGCGGTGTTGAGGCGTTGAAGCATCGAAGCCCCAAGAGCATACGGTAGTTGTCGAGCACGACGACGCTCACGCACACGTGGGAGGCATGGGGGCACCTGGGGCAAATATTTTATTAATATGGTGGCATGAACTGCTTGTACATCACACGATTCATCACGTGCTTAACTGTGACGTTAATACTGTGTTCCAGTTGTTTTTTCATCATCCTTTTGTCTTGTTTTAATACATCTGTCAGTTTTCTTTCAACCATCTTTGATTCAGTACAAGTTGGTTTTCGGTCATGGCTGCAGGTATGCCTAACATGGCTACTTATGCGTCAAGCGCGAGATGAAGATGGCACCTCGAGCAGAAAGCGGTTCGGGTACGCAGTGGATTCAACCGGTCACCGTGACGTTCACCGCAGTGCGCGGTGCTGAGTCGGGCAGCACTCATCGCATTGGTTTCGGCGCTTGCACCGCTCCAAAGACGCCAACGGCAAAGAGCACAGAAGATGGGGAGGTTGGTGTGCCACCTGTTACGTCGACTGGGATCCATGTGAATGGATTGCCTAATTCTGAAATGATGAGCTGTTTGGACTAGTTTGAGCCCTTTACGTACTCGTGACCTTGACGGTGTTATCAAGTACCTGCAGTCTGGGAGGGATCAGATCGAACTACGGCGAGAACAAGAAAAAGGGAGCGGAGAAAGAAAACAGAATTAGTGAAAAACTTAAAAAAAAAATACAAGAGGTGTAGAGCTACTTTGGCTAAAAACAAAAAAACAAGATTGTGATAATTTAACCCAAAATGGCTCTCGTCCACCTGGACAGGGGTCGTAAAGGAATTCAGAGCAGCACGAAAAGATGCTTTCGCATCGTTTTCATTGACGCACCGCTGAGAGCGAGGATGAGGTCATTGGTTGGGTGGGCCTACAACCTCACACTACTCTCGCAACAACAGACAAATACTGCAGGATTGATAATACTGTTGCGAATTCGCGCCGTCGGGTGCGATTGGCACGTGACTCGAACGCGCGGCTCGCCACGGATCGGACAATTCAGTCGTGACCCTCCGAACCGGATCAGTACGGGTGGACCTTTCGCTCAAACATCGCATTCTAACGCTGCGGATAGGGTGAATCGCCGAAGTCGATATACTAAGTAACCCCGCACGGGTAACCTACCGAGGGTTGTACCTCGCACAGGCGACTTCGAACGATCCGCTTAAGCGCTCGTTCCGGGCCTAAGGATAACCGAGGGTGTTATGTCGGCCTTGACGGTTCAGATTATTATCGGGCGCCGCGGCCAAGAGAAGCTTTACGTGAAACAAGATGGGAGACCACGAAGGAAGGGACGCAGCGAAACGTGGGGAAGACTTCACGAAGCACATTTTTATTTACAACACGCAAACGAATAGCACCACATAAAGCAAAAGTCAGAATAACAATTGCCATATAATAATAAAGACAAAACCCACAATGCAGAAGTACAAACCGAATACGCGACACACGGACACTTACACAATTCTACTTCGCGAGACACGGCGCTCACACACACACGTTCACACAAACCCAAAGAAAAATGGAAGTGATCCTGAGTGGTTGAGGTCCTCGGCGAACATCATCGCCGTTGGTGGCGGCGCTCCGGGTTCGAAACCGGAAGCGAGCAGAGGAGAACAAAGACTAGACTCATTCGCTCCGTTCTATACGCCGGCGCCCAGCGCCCGTTCTCGCTCACTTCTCGAGGCGCTTTCGAGAAGGGGGGCGTTCCTCTCGTTCCTCCACTCGGCTTGGTGGGGGACGAGGCGAAGCCGTCTGGCGCGGCAAGGAGGGAACAAACAGCGGGAAAACGGGCGTTCCGCTGGGGACTTCTCCTCTGCGTTTCGACGGCTTGCAAGCGAAACGGTCATACGTAGAGCTGGGATGGCGTTGTTGGTTGTAGGTGCGTGGTTGAGATGGTGGCGTGCTGGTAGGGTGGCGGTGCTGGCGTTGTTGGAGTGGTGGCTTGGTTGGCGTTGTTTGTTGGCGTTGAGTGTGGTTGGCGTTGTTGGTTCCGAAAATAAAGCAGAACAGAAAAACGCCTAACTCAAAGTATCGACAGGAATGAATCACATTAATATCCTCTATACAACGGGTTTTGAGCTACACTACACATGTAATTCGAATACCTCTACCTAGTGGGACTGGATGGTGTTTGCGAATTTCCACAAGCCGTCAAAACTACCGGTCGGTTAATGTCTTTTGGCACCGCAAAGTACCTGATGTTGCACTCGGGTTGTAGTATAGACGTACTAGGGGAGTTGTACACAGATGATGGCACTGACTGTCGATAGAATCTTTGCACGTTTTTGGGGTAGCCGTACGCGGTCCGCATTAGTTAGATACAAATATGTGTGAGTGGATGAGTGTGTAGTTTTCATAAGTCAGATTGTCTTATCCTGTAGTGCGGAGTCGACTAGATGTGGCGACAGTATGTTTCGATACCAAAATAAACTAACACCATGAGTGGTGAGATAACTACCAGTTAGATAATAGTGAGAAGGAAAAGTGTAATGAAGATAATGAATGTCGTTGATGATAACATTCAACATGAATTGAATAATAATAGAAAAGAGTAAAAATAAATAATTAAAAAGAAAAACTATGTAGAGCTAACATTTCATCGCAGCTAGCGATAGACTTATAGAGTATAAATGGTGCCGGTTCTGTTGCTAAGATCATACTATGCGTTTGCTGGGGCGCATCAAATTACATATACAACTTAACCTTAACCTTATAATTGTACACTAACATGGCCAGGACAAGAACTCTGCAGGAAAAGGCAAAAGTCAAAAAGAAAACGGTGCACGGGCGCACTGCAGGCCCGTGTTGCGTGCCAACAGGAACAGTTCTGCAGCTTGAACTGTTGCTTGTTGATCTGGCGCACATGGAAATGACAGGGGGTACAGCAAAGTTGAATGGGGGGGGGCAAACGCAAGATGTGGGCATGGGTAATGGCATGGGCAAAGTGAGCGGCGACACAGCTGCGAAAAGCGTTGGCAGGCAAACCAGCCGGCAAGATCGGAACTGGCGCACAGGCCTTGAAGTGCAAACAGCCGACGACGATCGACCGGCACAGGCTTGCAGAACACTGACAGACGATCCGCGGCACAGGCCTTGGTGGAGGTTGTGAGTGGAGTGCGGTGGTGGCTGCACGGAAGGCGGTTGCCTCGGCTACCTACCTAGTTCCTCCCAGCTTCGCCTTTCTGTCCTGTCTCCTCCCTTACTTTGTAAAACCTTTAATCCCCAACTAATTATTATTTTTTTTTATCTTTATTCCACTTCCACCACTATAAATCGTCCTACCTTATCGTCTTGTTCGGCTAACCTATTCTGTCACCTACTAACTCCAACCCTATGTTCCTTCGTCGTAGGGGATAAGGGAGAGCTAGCGTCATGTGTGAGGCCAGTCTGGAGCCTTCAGGATGGCTGCCCAGTATCTCAGGCGATCTGTAGCAAGTGGGTCAGGCCACAGACGAGAGCTGAAGTGGATGGATGGTGCGGAGGGGTAACTTCTCTAATCCTACCCTATCATTAACTTTAAACTACCAGGGCTTCAACAAGCGCTCTCGCTTACACTATTGGTTTAAAAACTCCAGATTTCTTCGTGCTGTGTGTGTGCCTTACATTCGGCCTCGCTGGAATTTTCCCTTCGTGCCTTGACGGTTTGTGTGGAGTGGGGAGCGCGTGGCTCCCTTTGGCAGGCACGATCCTCTGCTGACCTACGATGGCACCCGCACTACACGCTCTCGAGCCTACAGCTCCAAGATACTGGGAAGTGCCCATGCGGCAACTCCCTGTAAAGCGCACACGTGCAAGCTGGCGGTCCCGGGCCGTTTTCGGGTTCACCCGTGCCACGACACTGCCCGCGGCTAAGCGTGCGCTTCGGGCTATCCGACTCATGCGGGCGCACCGTGCCACTACGCTTAATACCGCCCCTAATGGCCCTTGGCTATCACGGCGACTAGCCGGTGCCGGGGTACCACTCAGCGATCTCACCTTTCGTAGCCACGCTCCAGCCGTCACAGGTGCTCCTGCACCTTCAAACGGTTTCGAGCTAACTCCACCAACAGCAAACGACTCCATTTTTCAATTTAACTAACCAAGCGAACTCTCTACATGACCCCGGGGTCGTTGGGGGAGTCTCTCCAATAGCTCATCGACCATGCTTCCCATTCGCTCATACACACAGACGCCGTGGCCTCACCCACTCAAGTACACGTTCCACTCACACTTCACAATTCAGCGCTGAATTTGCCATCTCTTCTAACTACTCCTAACTAACTCGTGTCCCGGTAATCCCTTATACTATATGCACGTCATTTACTCTAGTAGCTAACTAGTCCCGCTACACATCAAAGTCTGTCACTGTCCCGATATGTCATTCCCATCTCCTTCTAAATTGACTTACATACTGCTACTATTCATTCCACGGGCACATGAGGACTTACGCCTGCCACATTGAGCGTCTGCTAAGCTAACCTTCCCTATAAACTAGTTCATCTGTGGCAAGCAAGGGGGTCTTCCACCTTACCGGAATCCTGTTCCACGAAGCGAGGCTTGCTTTTGTTAATTTATTTTTTTTTTTCAAATTCTTGCGCAGCACAAGCGCGGCAACTTCACAGTCGCGTACTTTGAGCCTTGCCCCGTGACGTATGGCAGCTGACGTGTACCTCGTCCTCTTTTGACGCGGTACATCCGGCGAGGGATTCACTCTGCCGTTCGCAACGCTACGTGCAGCATGGACGTCACCTGCGCACCCAATAATACGAACCTTCGACTCCGAAGGCTCCCCTACGCGAACACATGTGTCTGCTCGTTGGAGCTTCACACAAGCTCGCGTTGGAAACCATCCGGTCAATCGCGTGTCCTGCGTAAACTTTGTGCGTCGCGGGGAATCGGCAACATTCCCGCGTGAGGTTTCGGACGGGCTTTCTCCCGCAAGGACGCACGTGGGGGGTCGTGCGTTGCACAGACGGATCTGCTCTGCGGTATACCGGCGCGGTTGCCCGACAACGCTACGGCGACTACCGCTGTTCCTCTGTGCGCCGTCGTCTCGTCAGCCAAGCACACTGGCGCTGTGCACGACGCAAGACTCATTCATTACACTCACATCGGTGAGACGCGGCCTGCATGCTCCCGCATGCGCGTCATCTCTACATACAGTAGCTTACGCATGTTCTTCACACGGACCTCTCACTCACACACAACTTTCACTTGCACAGGGTCTACTACACATGCTGCGGAAAGCAGCATGTCCACACCGCAACACACACCCTGCAAACACAACTGGGATTCGTGTCCATCAGGGTTCCGGGCCTGCTATATCCCAGTGCACGTGCACTATCCAAGCAGCTCGTCCCTCACTCGATTGCAGACCGAACCACCTGGTCGTGTTCGTTCAAGGGGCACTCCCTCCCTCGTTTCCTGGAGGAGCCACCGCTGTCGCACACGGTCTCACAGTCGGAGCTCACCCCTTATTCTCCACTACTCTGTGTGGTGTGTGTTCTGTTTCCTTTAACCCGTCATTATATGCAGTCTCCTCTATTTTCTCTATCTCCGGTATCATATTTATTAGTTTCTCGTCGTCTCTCGTGTATATTAGACTCTGCTTCTTTCTGCGTCTTTCCTTATCTTTAAGTAGGTCACTTGCTTTTCTTAAGTCGTCGTCTTCCCTTGTTTCACTCTTGTCTTTCAGGATTCGCGTACTCATCTGCTTTCCGTCTTAATTGTTCTTTTCTCCCTCCAATTCCTTTCACTCTCGTGTCTTTACATTTATTAGTTCTGTTTTTTCTGGCGTTTTTTCCATTTCTCTGGATTCAATTTTACTCCTCCTTCGTTCATTATTTCAAACCGGTATAGCTTTTTGTTTTCTCTCACAGTTTCTCTGGCTCTTCGCTTCCAACCTATCGTTTCTTTCCACATTGGCTCATTTCTTCCTGTGTTCTATTCGCTGTTCTCTCATTACCCTTCCTTGTTTCTCTGCTGTTTTCCTTCTCCGTTTCGTTGTTTGCTTCATTTGGTTTATCTCTTTTGTGTTTCAGTTGCTGCTGTTCATTTATTCTTCCTTGTTTCTTCTCTGTCTTCGATTTGCAGTTTCGTGGTTTTCTTCATTTGGTTCATCCCATCTTATTTTCATTGCTGCTGTTATTACTCTTCCTGTTTCTTTCTGTCCTGCTTCTGCAGTTCATGGTTTCTCTCATGTGGCTTATTTCCTTTGTGTTTCATCGGCTGTTCTTTTGTCTATCTCTCGGCACTTCTAGCGTCGCCTTTTTCATTGGTCCCCTCGGCTTATGTTCTTTTGTTTTCTATCCTTTTGTTCTCTCGCTCTTCCCTCTCGCATCTGCGTTGTGTCCTTGTCAATTTCTCCTCATTTCTCCTTTCTGCTTCGGATATCGTTGCTCCTTCAAGCTTTCCTCGTATTCAACTATTTTTTTCCTTTTGTCGTTAGTTAATTCATACTCTTTCAGTTTTTTATTCAACTGTCTTCTTGTTCTCGTCTGCAATGCTATTATTTTAATGATGAGATTCTTTCTCTGTCTCATTTGTTCTTTCAGTATCTTTTTCTTGTTTCTTTTAAGAATCTCAGTTGGTTTTGTAGTTCGTCTTTTTTTTGTTTCTGTAACTCAGTTTTCTTCTCTAATTCTTGTCTCATTCCGCACCTCCGACTTTGCTTTGGCTTCAACTGTCTTCGGCTTCCTTGTGTTTTGTCTATCTGTCTTCCCAGTTCTCGTGTCTCTCGTTTTACCTCCGGTTCTTATCAATTCTTTCGTCATGTCTTGCAGTCTTTTCTCACACTCACTATTTTTTATTTCCTTCGTGCACGTCTCGTCACCTTAATTTTCTCTCGTACGTCACTTTTTCCGTCACCTCCAATTCTCGCGGCAACCCGTTCCCGAATTATTTTTTCTCACGCTCACGCGGGCCTGACAACCGTGCACTCTCGCTCGTTCGCTCCACACGTGGCGTCGCATTACGGACTTTGTGTGGTGTTGTCATGCCCGCTGCAGGCTCCGGCCATTTGCTGCGTTACCGCCGCATTTCTTTATTTCTTCTTCATTCCTTGTGCTTTTTTCATATTCTCGTTTATGCGCTTTTATTTCGTTTTTCATTCCATCCATTTTCGTTTCTATTTCGTTCATTTGTTTGGGTATTTCATCATTCTTTCCGTTGATCAGCGTCATCTTGATTCCCATCATCTTTCATGCAGTCCTCTTACTTCAGCAATCCTGTGTGTTGTGTCGCCATTATGTCCGGGATCGCGCCGGGGCTGGGAGGGAATTTGACGGAGGTGGAGAAGGGAGGGGCGTCATCCTCCGCGTGTCGCATCGACTGCGCGCCCATTTTAGGGATCTACGATATTTGGTTGGGGGGGAGCTGTTCCTGCACCTACCAAATTGTCTGCCTCGTGGTCACATCCTGGAGCTGAATCGAAGAATTCTACATTTCCAGTAGATCTATGTCCCGGCTCCGTCGTCCTTGAACGCCATCTTAACTTCACTAACTGTGGTGTAATTTAGCTCGCTTGTAATATCATTAGAGGAATACGGTTTGGTCGCTCTTCCTACCCCTGATACGATTCCTATGAATAGCTGGAGGCAGAGGTTTGTATTTTCGCCGCTCTCTTGACACCGGGTTGCGAATTCGCGCCCGTCGGCGTGCGATCGACAGTGATCAGAATCGGACGCTCGCCCACGGACGGACAATTCAGTCGTGACCCTCCCGGCTAACGCCGATCCAGTACGTGACTTCGGCCTCACCACAACCGTCCGATTTCTACCGGCGAATAGGGTGAATCGCCGATAAGTCGATATACCTAGAGTACGCACGGGTACCTACTGAGGGGTTGTACCTCGCACAAGGCCGACTTCGACACGATCGCTTAAGCCAGCTCGTTCCGGGCTAACGGGATAACCGAGGCGGTGTTATCGTCGGCCTTGACGTTCAGATTATTATCGGGTCCGGCCACACGAACCTTTCGTGAAACAATATGGAGACAAGAGGAGGGACGCAGCGAAACGGGGGAAAAGATATTACAAGCACGTTTATTTACAACACGACAACGATAGGCATACACATAAAGCAAACAGGTCAAAAAAAAAGAATAAGCAATTGCACATATATCAAATAAAACGCAAATACCTGCACAATGCAGAAGCTCAACGAAGTACGCGCACTACGGACATTACAATTCTACTTCGGCGAGACACGGCGCCACACACAAGTTCACACAAAACCAAGAAATGGAAGTCGACTTCCTGAGGTGGTTGAGTCTTGGCGACGTCACTCGCGTTGGTGTGCGAGCGCTACTCCGGCGTCGACACCGGGAAGCGAGCAGAGAGAAAAGACTAGAACTGCACTTCGCGTACTCGTTCTTATACGCACGGCGCCACGCCCGTTTCGGCTCAACCTCTCCTTCGAGCGCTTCGAGTAGGGGGCGTCTTCGTTCCCTCCACCTCCGGCTTGTGGGGATCGAAGCGAAGCCGTTCTGGCGCCGGGCCAAGGAAGGAAAACGCGGGAAAGACGCGCGTCCCGCCTGGGGACTCTCCGCTCCTCTCGCGTTTTCGATCGGCTTGCAACGCGCAAACGTCGTACGTAGACCGTGAGGATGGCGTTTTTGGTGTAGTAGCGTGGTTGAGAGTAGGTGGGTTTGGTTGTGAGGGTGGCGGTGCTGGCGTTGTTGGAGTGGTGGCTGGTTGGCGTTGTTGTTGCGTTGAAGTGTGGTGGCAGTTGT
>JAXMNL010001295.1:144-10357 GCA_035128595.1 Eptatretus atami
GGTGAAAACCTCACACTAAATACCTTATTTGTCACTCGTGGAGGTGAAAACCTCACATTAAATACCTTATTTGTAACTTGTGGAGGTGAAAACCTCACATTAAATACCTTATTTATCACGAGTGGAGGTGAAAACCTCACACTAAATACCTTATTTGTAACTTGTGGAGGTGAAAACCTCACATTAAATACCTTATTTGTAACTATGTTGAGGTGTATATCTAATTAAAGTACCTTATTTGTGAATCGTGGAGGTGAAAACCTAATTATAACTATATTATTATTGTGACGAGAGTGCGGTGTAGAAAACTCTACACTTAACTACTTTTAATTTGTGACGAAGGTGAGGGTATACCTGAAACTGCAAGTAATATTCATTTTAAAACTCGTGAGGTGGAGAACTCGCTACTTAAATACGCCTAAGTTCTGTAAACTACAGTTGGAGGTGAAAACGTACATCATCAAAAGGTACCTTATTTGTCCTAGTTGAGGTGGAAACACGAATGTAGATACTATTTGACTTGTGCGGCTGAAAACCTCACATTACTACTGTTATTTGTAGACGGGTGAGGTTAAAACCTACACGTAAATTATCTGATAAAACTCGTTGAGGTGGAAAAATCTGCACATAAATACTTACTTGTAACTCGTGGAGGGAAATACCTCACAGTAATGCTTTAAATGTATAGTTGAGGTGAAGACTCAACCTAAATTTAGTTATTTGTACATGGTTGAAGGGTGAAAAACTTACATTAATTATGACCTTAACTCTGTCAACTCGTGGAGGTGAAAACCGTCACAATTAACATACTAGATTATGTAACTCATGGGGTGAAACGCTCACTATATACCTAACGTCTATTTGTCGATGAGGTGAGTTAGTAATAATCCTCACATTAAATCATCTTATTTGTAACTATATGAGGTGAATAACCTCACATTAAATACTTTATTTTGTAACTCGTTTGAGGTGTAAAACTCAAGCGTGTAAATACTTTTATCTTTGTAATAGAATGAGTGTAAAATCCTCACTTAAATAGTTTGGATTTGTAACTAGTTGAGCGTTGAAACCTCACACCTAAATACCTTATTTGGTACTATTTGAAAGTGTAACGATCACATTAAATACACTTTATTTGTACATCGTGTAGTGTATAACCTCACATTAAATACCTTTTATTTGTAAATCGTGAGAGGATGAAACACTCCATTAATACTTATTTTGATGGTGGTGATGTGTAAGAGGACCTCACTTAAATAATATTTAAAACCGGGAGGTGAATAACCTTCTACTTAGTTATACCTTATTGTAAGCTCGTGGAGGGAAATCTCACATTATTTAACAACTTTAATTTGGATGCAGGTGAGGTGTAAACTCACATAAATACCTTATTTAAAACTTCGTGAAGGTAGTATAAACTCACATGAAATATCATTATTTGTACCGCCGTGGAGGTGAACTCCACATAAATACTTTTTGGTATATAGTTGAGGTGTAAATCTCAATTAAATACTTATTGTTGTATACTCGTGGAGGTAAGAACTCTTTCTAGACTTCGTATAGTGAATGTACTACCTATTATGTGAGCAGAGCTTTACCGTGAGGTGTAAAACCTCACATTAATACCTTATTTAATAACTGTCGGAGGTAGAAAACCTCAATTAAATACTACATTATTTGTAATTGTCGAGGAAATCTAGATCTTGTGATCGAGGTGAAAACTCACTAAATACCTTATTTCGTAACTCCCGTGTGGAGGTTTGTATAACAACCTCACATTAAATATCCTTTAGTTTGTAACTAGTTAAGGTGAAATACCTCACACTAGTGTTTAAATACTTAAATTATAAAGGTTATTTTAAAATGTTTAAATAACTAACGTATTTAAATAACACTTATTTGTAATCATGTAGGTTGTCAATACCTACATTAAATATCCTTAATTGTATAATAGTTACGGGTAAGAACTCTACAGTAAACCTAAGTACTTCGGGGTTATATAAGGTCAATTTAATCTTTTGCTCGGGAGGTGAAAACCACATATACAATTAACGTATTATTGATAACCTCGTGGAGTGGAAGAACCTCACATAAATACCTTATTTTTGTAATTATAGTGGAATCAATTGGTATGGTGGTGTAAAATCACACTAATACCTCATTTAGGTAACTCGTGGAGGTGAAACCTCACATTAAATACGCTTTTTGAACTATTGAGGTGAACCTCCACTAAATCCTTATTTGTATAGTCGAGGTGAAACATACGACTAAATACCTTATTTGTGACTAGTTGAGGTGAAACCTAAACTAAATATTATATTTCTATAATGTGGAGGTGAAACTCACATTTAAATACTTAATTGTTAACCTTATGTAAACATTTAATAGATATTTCGTGGAGGTGTAAACTCAATTAATACTTTTGTAATTGTGGAGGTGAAAAACCTACAACCTTATTTGTAACTAGTGGAGGTGAAACCTCACACTAAATACTATTTTGTTAATAGTTGAGGTGAAAACTCACATTAATACCTCATTTGTGACTCGTGGAGGTGGAAACCTCACATTAAATACGTTATTTGTAACTCGTGGAGGTGAAAACTCACATTATAATCCTTATTTGTAATTGTGGAGGTGAAATTCACATTAAATACCTTATTTGTATAGTTTGAGGTGTAAACCTCACTTATACTTATTGTAACTTGTGGAGGTGAAAACCTCACATTAAATACTTATTTGTAACTAGTTGAGGTGAAAAACTGCACATTTAAATACCTATTTGTACTAGTTGGAGGTAAATAACCTCACAGTAAATATTATTGTAACTAGTTGAGGTGAAAATCATATAAATACTTTTATTTGTACTTGTGAGGTGAAATCCTTACTAGAATACCTTATTTGTTAACTCGTGGAGGTGAAAATCACACATAAATACATTTATGTAACTAGTTGAGTGGTGAAAACTCACACAAAGTATCTTATTTGTAATGTGGAGGTGAAAACTCACATAAATACTTATTTGTCAACTAGTGAGGTGAAAGTTCACTCAACTAAATACCTTATTTGTAACTGTGGAGGTGAAACCTCACATAAATACCTTATTTGTAACTAGTTGAGGTGAAACCTCACAGTAATTACTTATTTGTAACTAGTTGAGGTGAAACCTCATACTAAATACCTTATTTGATAACGTTGTGGAGGTGAAACCTCACACTAAATTTATTTGTTAGTGTGAGTGAAAACAAATGTAAATATACTTATTTTGTGAGTGGTGCGGTGGAAACCTACATTAACTACTTTTGTGAGAGTGAGGTATAAAATCAAGTATATACTTATTGTAACTCGTGAGGTGTAAAGCCTCACATTAAATTACTCATTTGTAACTCGTGGAGGTGAAAAACTCACACTGAATACTTATTCGTAACTAGTTGAGGTGAAAACTACACTAAATACTTTATGTTAATAGTTTGAGGTGAAAACCTACACTAAATACTTATTTGTAATTGTGGAGGTGAAAACCTCCATTAAATACTTATTTGTAACTAGTTGAGGTGAAAACCTCACATTAAATACTTAGTTGTAACTCTTGGAGGTGAAAAACTCACATTAAATACTTATTTCTAACTCGTGGAGGTGAAAACTCACATTAATACCTTATTTGTACTAGTGGAGGTGAAAACTTACACTAAATACCTTATTTCTGAACTTGTGGAGGTGAAAACTCACACTAAATACTTATTTGTCACTAGTGGAGGTGAAAACCTTACACTAATACCTTATTTGTTAATTGTGGAGGTGAAACCTCACACTAAATACTTATTTGTGACTTGGTGCAGTGGAAAACTCACATTAACTACTTTTATTTTGTGATCGAGGTGAGGTATAAAACTAAGTAAATACCTTATTTTGTAACTAGTTGAGGTAAAAACTCACACTAAATACCTTATTGTAACTAGTTGAGGTGAAATCATATTAAATACTTTTATTGTAACTTGTGGAGGTGAAATCCTACACTAAATACTTATTTGTATCGTTGGAGGTGAAAACCTCACACAAATACCTATTTTGTAACTAGTTGAGGTGAAACCTCACACTAAAGTACCTTATTTGTAATTGTGGAGGGAAAACCTCATCATTAAATACCTTATTGTCAACTAGTGGAGGTGACATCAAACTAGAATACTTACTTGTAACTAGTGTGGAGGTGAAAACCTCACATTAAATACTTATTTGTAACTAGTTGAGGTGAAAACCTCACATAATCTTATTTGTACTAGTGAGGGAAACTCAATAAATACCTATTTGTACTTGTGGAGGTGAAAACCTCACACTAAATACTTATTTGTAATAGTTGAGGTGAAAACCAATGTAAATACCTTATTTGTGAGTGTGCGGTGGAAAACTCACATTAATACTTTATTTGTGAAGGTGAGGTAAAAACTCACATAAATACCTTATTGTAACTACGTTGAGGTGTAAACTCACATTAAATACTCATTTGTAACTGTGAGGTGAAAACTCACACTAATACCTTATTCGTAACTAGTGAGGGTGAAAACCTCACACTAATAACTTATATGTAACTAGTTGAGGTGAAACCTCACTAAATACCTTATTTGTAACTATTGGAGGTGAAACCTCACATTAATACCTTATTTGTAACTAGTTGAGGTAAACCTCACATTAAATACTTATTGTAACGTTGGAGGTGAAAATCTACATTAAATACCTTATTTCTAACCGTGGAGGTGAAACTCACATAAATACCTTATTGTCAACTAGTGGAGGTGAAAACTTACACTAAAATAACCTTAATTTCTAACTGTGGAGGTGAAACCTCACAACTAATACCTTATTTGTCACTAGTGAGGTGAAAACTTACACTAAATACCTTATTTGTAACTTGTGGAGGTGAAACTCACACTAATACTTATTTGTGACTTGGTGGCGGTGAAACCTCACATTAATATTTTATTATGAGAGGAGATGAGGTATAAAACCTCACATATAATACGTTATTTGTAACTAGTTGAAGGTGTAACTCACATTAATATCTCATTTGTATCGTGAGGTGAAACCTCACATTAAATACCTTATTTGTAACTAGTTGAGGTGAAACATCACACTAAATACCTTATTTGTAACTAGTTGAGGTGAAAACTCAAACTTAAATACCTTATTTGTAACTTGTGGAGGTGAAAACGTCACACTAAATCCCTTATTTGTAAGTCGTGAGGTGAAACCTCACATAATCATTATTTGTAACTAGTTGAGGTGAAAATCACACTAAATACTTATTTGTAATGTGGAAGGTGAAAACCTCACACTAAATACTTTATTTTGTCACTAGTGGAGGGTGAAAACTCACATAAATACCTTATTTTAACTTGTGGAGGTTAAAACCGTCACTTAAATACCTTATTTATCACGAGTGGAGTGAATCACACTAATACTTATTTTGTAACTGTGCAGGTGAAACTCACATTAAATATCTATTTGTGACTAGTTGAGGTGAAACCACACTAATACCTATTTGTAATAGTTGAGGTGAAAACCTCATACTAATACCTTATTTTGTAACTGTGGAGGTGAAAACTCACAATAAATCCTATATTGTAATACGTGGAGAGGTGAAACTCACCTAAATACCTTATGTTGTAACTAGTTGAGGTGAAAACCTCACACTAAATACCTTATTTTTAAACTTGTGGAGGTGAAACTTCACACTAATACTTTTGCACTCGTGGAGGAAACCTCACATTAATACCTTATTTGTAACTTGTGAGGGTGAAAACTCACATTAAATAACTTATTATACTGAGTGAGGTGAAAACCTACACTAATACTATTTAGTAATTAGTGGAGGTGAAAACCTAAATACTTAAAAAGTACATTATTTGTAACTAGTTGAGAGTGAAAACACTCAAAATACTTATTTGTAACTCAGTTGAGGTGAATATACAACCTCACTACTATAAATACCTTATTTGTTACTCGTGGAGGTGAAAACCTCACACTAAATACCTTTTGTACCTGAGTGTGAGAAAACCTCCACTAAATACCTTATTTGTACTATGAGAGGAAAACTCACATAGAATACTTATTTGTATGTGGAGGTGAAAACCTCACATTAAATTACTATTTTGTACTAGTGGATTGTGAATCTCACATTAAATCTTATTTAGACTCCCATTGAGCCGTCAATCACAAATGTAATACTCTTACTTTGTGAGACTTGGTTGGGGTGTTACACTAATAACTAATTTTGAGTGTGCATTGACACGTACAAAACCTCAAAGTATAAACCTGACTTATTTAAAATCGGTTTTTGTACAGATTAGAGCCTAACAATACATCCACCTTATACACTAGGGAAACTAATTAATACCTTTTGTCTCAATTCGTGAGCTGGAAACCAAATGCATACCGTATTTGTGACTCTCGAAACTCAATGTACTATTTTATTTAGGTGGTATACTCAACGTATATTAAACGAGGTGAACACATCACTAATTAATGTGTTTCTAACTTTGTAAGGAGTGACCTCAATAGTGTTATGAGAGTGAGTGAAACTACCTATTATTGAACGGTGACAGGTTAAAACCTCACTATACGTTACTTGTAACTCGTGAGGTGAAAACCCTCAACATTCAAACCTTATTTGTAACTCATAGGAGTGAACTCTCCATTAACTGTACTTATTTGTGATGAGGTGAGGTATAAGATCTCACATTAAATACTTATTTGTAACTATATGAGGTGAAAACTCACATTAAAATCTACCCTTATTTTTTAAACTCGTTGAGTGTGTAAACTCACGTTAAATACTTTATTTGTAATAGATGAGGTGTAAAACTACATTAAATAATTAGGTTTTGTGAACTAGTATTTAGGTGAAAACTACACACTAAGTACTATATATCTGTGTAACTAGTTTGAAGTTGTAAAGACTCACATTAAGTACCAATTATTTGTAACTCCGTCGGAGATGTATAACGTTACATAATACTTATTTGTAACTTCGTGGAGGTGAAACCTCACATTAACTATTTATTTGCATGGAGGTGGATGTGTAAGAACCTACAATTAAAATACATATTTAAAACTCGTGGAGGTGAACTCACATTAAATACTTATTTGCTCACTCGTGGAGGTGAAAACCTCAATTAACAACTTATTTGTGACGAGGTGAGTGTAAACTCTCACATTAAATCTTAATTTAAAACTCGTGGGAGGTGTAAACCTCAAATGAATACGTTATTTGCTAAGCCACGTGGAGGTGAAACCTCACTTAAATCTTAATTTGTAATAGTTGAAGGTGTAAATTCAATTTAAATACTTATTTGTAACTCGTGGAGGTGAAAACTCACTTAATACTTTATTTTGTGACGGGTGCAGGTGTAAAACACTACATTTAAATCCTATTTGTAACTCGTGGAGGAAAACCTACACATTAAACGTTATTTGTAGGCTCGTGGAGGTGAAAAACTAAATCTTATTTGTAACTCGGTGGAGGTGTAAAACTTCACATAATACCTTATTTGATAACTGAAGTTAGGTGAAAACATCACCTAGTGTTTAATATAACCTTTATATTATAGGTATTTAAATGTTTACAATATAAGGGTATTTAAATACTTATTGTACTATAGTAGGTGTAACCTCACATTTAATATCTTATTTGTAAATAGTTTAAGGTAACCTCACAGTAATACTATAGATTAACTGTGGAGGTTAACTCAATTTAAATACTTTATTTGTACGGGAGGTGAAAACACACATTAAATACCTATTTGTAACTCATGGGGTAACAACCTACACTAAATAACTTATTTGTAAACTTGTGGAGGTGTTAAAAACATACACTAAGATACTCATTTGTAACTCGTGGAGGTGAAAATTTAAATTAAATACGTTAATTTGATAACTATTGATGGTGAAAACTCACATAATACCTTATTTTGTACTTAGTCGAGGTGAAACCTCACTCACTCAAATAACCCTTATTTGTGATCTAGTTGAGGTGAGAAACCGCTCAACACTAATACTATTTATAACTCGTGAGGTGAAAACCTCACATTAAATACCGTATTTTTGTAAGTCGTGGGGATTGTAAAACAATCACATTAAATAACTTATATGATAATCTGTGGAGTGTAAACTCATATTAAATCCTATATTTGTATTCTTGTGGAGGTGAAAACCTCAGCAAATATAATACCGTATTATGTAAACTAGTGGACGGTGAAAACATCATACTAAATACTTATTTGTAACGTAGTGGATGGGTGAAATACCATCACGATTAAATACTCTTATTTGTGATCTGTGGAGGTGAAAACAGTCACATTAAATGACCATTGATTTGTATATCTCGGGAGGAGTGTAAAACATCACGATTAAATACATATTTGATAACTTGTGGAAGGTGAGAATCTCAATTAAAGTACGCGTTATTTGTAAACTAGCTTGAGGTGTAAGAACTCATTAAAATGACCTTATGTGTAAGCATCGTGGAGGTTGAAAAATCCTCAATTAACTTCTTATTATGTTGAGAGGTGAGGTGTAACCTCATCATTGAAATTCTATTTTAGAGCCCGTGGAGGGTTGAAAAGTCTCACATTTTAAAATACGTTAGTTTGTTACTCGTGGGTGGTGAAACCTCGACATTAACGTACTTTTTGTGATGATTGTGAGGGTGTACGCTCGAATTAAATACCTTATTTGTAGACTGTTGAGGTGAAAACTCACATTTAAATACCATTATTGTAACTAGTTGAGGGTAAGAAACTCACACTAAATATTACTTGTAAATAGTGTGGGTGAAGAACCTCAGATATTATAGACTTCTTTAATTTTGTATACTTGTGGAGGTGAATCCTTACACTAAAATACGTTAATGTGTAACTCGTGGGTGAAAAGCATCACACTAAAATACCTATTTGGTGAATAGTGTGAGGTGAATAACCTCACCGAAAGTACAGTATTGTAGATTGTGGAGGTGAAAACTCAATTAATATACCTTATTTGTCATAGGTGGAGGTGAGCACGTACATAAATATTGATGTTGTATTGGTGGAAGGGATGAAACATGAATAAATACCTTATTTGTAACGTCGTGGGAGGTGTAAACATCATATTAAATACTTAGTTGCAAACTCGTGGGGTGTATAAACCTCTACATATGAGAAATACGTTAATTTGCGACTAGTTGTAGGTGTAAAAACCTCACTTAATATTACCTTATTTGTAATTGTGAGTGAAACATCACTTATACTTTTACTGAACGTAGTTGAGGTGAAACCGTACATTTACATACCTTATATTGTTACTAGTTGAAGGTAAGAAACTCACACTAATACTATTATGGTCTAAGTTGATGAAACCTCATATTTACTTTATTTTGTTAAGCTTGGTGGATGGTGAAATCCTTACAACTAAATTCTTATTATGTAACTCGTGGAGGTGGAAACCATCACAAATAAATACCTTATTTGTTTATAGTTGAATGGTGAAACTACACAAGGTATTATTGTAATTCTTGTGGAGGTGAAGAACCTCACTATTTTAATTACCTTATTTTTGTCAACTAGTGGAGGTGGAAGCAAGCTCCATAATACTTATTTGTGAAGTTTGTTGGAGTGTGAAAGACCGTCACATTAAATACTTATTTGTAATCTAGTTGAGTGTAAACCTCGACAGTAAAATTCCTTATTTGGTACTATGTGAGGTGAAAACCTCATACTAAAAAACTTATTGTGATAACTTGATGGGAGGTGAAAACGCTCCACTAATACCTTATTTGTAAGCTAGGTTGACGGTGAAACCGAAAAATGTATTACTTATTTGTGACGGTGTGGTGTGAGAAACCTGCACATTTAACTATTTATTGTGTGACGAGGTTGAGGTATATAAACGTCAACAGTAAATACATTAGACTTAGTAAGATCGTTGAGACGTGTAGCTTACAGTTATATGACCTATTTGTAACCGTGGAGGTGAAAACTTCCACCAAAAAAATGAATACCTTATTCGTACTAGTCTGAGGGTGAAAATACACTAAATATTAATATGTTATAGGTTGAGGTGAAAGATCACACTATATAACTTATTTGTACTGTGGAGTGAAACTCGCATTGACTACAGTTATTTGTAACTAGTTGAGGTGTGGTAAACCTAATAAATACCTTGTTGTTAACCGTAGGTGAAAAAT
>JAXMNL010001295.1:10516-20530 GCA_035128595.1 Eptatretus atami
GTAACTAGTTGAGGTGAAAACCTCACACTAATTATGTTATTTGTAACTGGTTGAGGTGTAAAACCTCACATTAAATACCTTACTTGTAACTCGTGGAGGTGAAAACCTCACATTAAATACCTTATTTGTAACTCATGGAGGTGAAACCTCACATTAACTACTTTATTTGTGATGAGGTGAGGTATAAAATCTCACATTAAATACCTTATTTGTAACTATATGAGGTGAAAACCTCACATTAAATACCTTATTTTTAACTCGTTGAGGTGTAAAACCTCACGTTAAATACTTTATTTGTAACTAGATGAGGTGTAAAACCTCACATTAAATAATTTATTTGTAACTAGTTGAGGTGAAAACCTCACACTAAATACCTTATTTGTAACTAGTTGAAGTGTAAAACCTCACATTAAATACCTTATTTGTAACTCGTGTAGGTGTATAACCTCACATTAAATACCTTATTATTTGTAGAGACTCGTGGAGGATGAATAAAACTCCATTAATACTTTACTTTGATGGTGGTGAGTGTAAGGAGGACCTCACATTAAATACATTATTTAATTAACTCGTGGAGGTGGAATAACCTTCTACTTATTTATATCCTTATTGTAACTCGTGGAGGTGAAATCTCACAATGTATTTAACAACTTTGAATTTGTGATGCAGGTGAGGTGTAAATACTCACAAGAATACCCTTATTTAAAACTTCTGTGAAGGTGTTAAACCTCACATGAAATATCTTATTTGTACCCCGTGGAGGTGAATCTCCACATAATATACCTTATTTGGTATACTAGTTGAGGTGAAATCTTCACATTAAATACCCTTATTTGTATACTCGTGGAGGTGAAGAACTCACTTTAACTCCTAGAACTTTCTTTGTGATTCGAGGTGAAGTGTGTAATAACCTCAATGATGACAATCACTATTTAACTCGTGGAGGCTGTAAAACCCCCACATTAAATACCGTTATTTGTAACTCGTCGGAGGAGAAAACCTCACATTAAATTTTACTTTATTGTAACTGCGTTGGAAGGTGAAAACTCACTAAATACCTTATTTCTGTAACCTCCACGTGTAGGAGGTATTGGTATAACAACCTCACATCTAAGGATATCCTTTTATTTGTAACTAGTTTAAGGTGAAATACCTCACACTAGTTTGGTTTAAATACTTAAATTATAAAGGTTATTTAGAAAATTGTTTAAATAACTACAGGTATTTAAATACCTATTTGTAATCATGTAGGTGTCAATCTCACAGTTAAATATCTATTATTGTAATATAGTCAGGGTAAGAACTCTACAGTAAATACCTTATATGTTAACTTGCGGGAGGTGTGAATATACTCAATATATAAATACTTATTTTGTACTCGTGGAGGTGAAACCACACATTTAAATCAAGCTTATTTTTTGTAACTCTCATGAAGGTGAAGAACCTCACTAATATTTATTTGGTAAATGTGTGGAGTGTAAAATCACACTAAATACCCTCATTTGGTAACTCGTGAGGTGAAACCTCACATTAAATACCTTTTTGAACTAGTTGAGGTGAAGACCTCCCACTAAATAACCTTATTGTAATAGTCGAGGTGAGAAGCGTCCACACTAAATACCTTATTTGGACTAGTTGAGGTTGCAAAACCTCGAAACTAAAAGGTACCGTTATTTTATAATGTGGAGGTGAAACAGTCACATTTAAATACCTTAATGTGTAAGAGCCGTGGAGATGTAAAAACAGTGACTTTAAATACCTTATTATTGTAATCGTGGAGTGTAGAACTCAAATTAATAACTATTTATCGTAATCTTGTCGGAGGTGAAATAACTCACAACAAACTTTATTTGTAACTAGTGGAGGTGAAACTTCATACTAAATGTACTTATTAGTTTACTAGTTGAGGTGAAAACTCACATTAATACTCCTTATTTGTGACTCGTGAGGGGAAACCTCACATTAAATACCGTTATTTGTAACTCGTAGGAGGTGAATTTAATACATCAACATTATATACCCTTAATTTGTAACTTGTGGAGGTGAAAAGTTCGCACATTAAATACTTATTGTGTAATTAGTTTGGAGGTGTAAACTCACATTAAATACTTATTTGTAACTTGTGGAGGTGAAAACCTCACATTAAATACCTTAATTTGTAACTAGTTGAGTGGAAAACCTCACACTAAATACCTTATTGTAACTAGTTGGAGGTAAAAACTCACACTAAAATAACTTACTTGTAACTAGTTGAGGTGAAAACTCATATAAATATTCTTAATTTGTACATTGTGGAGGTGAAATCCTTCACTAAATACTTATTTTGTAACTCGTGGAGGTTGAAAACTCACACTAAATACATTATTGTGTACTAGTTGAGTGAATAACTCACACAAAGTTTCCTATTATTGTCATATGGGAGGTGAAAACTCAACATAAATACTTATTTGTCACATAGTGAGTAAAGGTTCCTCAACTAAATACCTTATTTGTAACTTTGAGGTGAAACCTCACATTAAATATCTATTATTTGTAACTAGTTGAGGTGAAACCTCACTAGTAAATTCTTATTTGTAACTAGTTGAGGTGAAAACCTCATACTAAATACCTTATTGTAACTTGTGGAGGGTGAAACCTCACTAACAGGAAAGGATTATTATTTGTACTAGGTTGAGGTGAAAACAAATGTAAATACCTTTATTGTGACGTGGTGCGGTGGAAACCTCACATTAACTACTTTATTTTGTGAGAGGTGGGTATAAAACTCACAGTATATCGTTATTGTAACTCGTTGAGGTGTAAAGCCTCACATTAAATTACCTCATTTGTAAACTCGTGGAGGTGAAAAACTCACCTGAATACTTATTCGTAACTAGTTGAGGTGAAAACTCACACTAAATACCTTATTTGTAACTAGTTGGAGGGTGAAAACCTCACATAAATACTTATTTGTAACTTGATGGAGTGAAACCTCACATTAAATACTTATTTGTAACTAGTTGAGGTGTAAAACCTCACATTAACATAACTAGTTGTAACTCTTGGTGAGGGTGAAAAAACTCACATTAAATACTTATTTCGAACTCTGGAGGTGAAAACCTCAACATTAAATACCTTATTTGTCACTAGTGGAAGGTGAAAACTTACACTAAATACCTTATATTCTAACTTGTGGAGGTGAAATACACTAAATACCTATTTGTAGCTAGTGAGGTGAACCTTACTCACTAAATACCTTATTTGTATATGGAGGTGAAACCTCACACTAAATACCTATTTGTGACTTGGTGCGGTGGAAAACTCACATTTAACTTACTTTATTATGTGATTCGGGTGGAGGTTAAAACCAAGTAAAATACCTTATTTTGTAACTAGTTGAGGTATAAAACCTCACACTAAATACCTTCTGTAACTAGTTGAGGTGAAAACCTCATATTAAATACTTTTTTTTGTAACTTGTGGGAGGTGAAATCCTTACACTAAATACTCTTATTTGTAACTCGTGGAGGTGAAACTCCACATAAATACCTTATTTGTAACTAGTTGAGGTGAAAACCTCACCAAAGTACCTTATTTGTAATTGTGGAGGTGAAAACCTCACATAAATACCTATTTGTCACTAGTGGAGGTGAACCTCACACTAAATACCTAACTTGTAACTTTGCTGGAGGTGAAACCTCACATTATCACTTATTTGTAACTAGTTGAGGTGAAAACCTCACAGTAAATTACTTATTTGTAACTAGTTGAGGTGAAAACTCATACTAAATCACTTATCTTGTAACTTGTGGAGGTGAAAACCTCACACTAAATACTTATTTGTAACTAGTTGTAGAGTTGAAACCAATGTAAATACCTTATTTGTGACGTGGTGCGGTGGAAAACTCACATTAACTACTTTATTTGTGACGAGGTGAGGTATAAAACGTCACAGTAATACTTACTTGTAACTCGTTGAGGTGTAAAGCCTCACATTAAATACCTGCATTCTGCTATTTGTAACTCGTGAGGTGAAAAACTCACACTGAATTCACTTATCGTAACTAGTTGAGGGTGAAAACTCATCACTAATACCTATATATATTAGATGTAACTAGTTGAAGGTGAAACCTCAACTAAATACCTTATTTGTAACTTGTGGAGGTGAAAACCTCACATTAAATACCTTTATTGTAACTAGTTGGAGGTGTAAACCTCACTTAAATACAGTTAGTTGTAACTCGTGGAGGTGAAAATCTCAGCATTAAATCCTTATTTCTAACTCGTGGAGGTGAAACTCACAATATAATTGTCACTAGGAGGTGAAAACTTAATCATAACAATATGTGGAGGAAACCTCACAAATACCAGGGCTATAATTTCTACTGTGGAGGTAAACCTCACAATAATACTTATTTGTCACTAGTGAGTGAAACACTTACACTAAATCCTTATTTGTAACTTGTGAGTGGAACGTCTCACCTAATTTATTTGTGACTGTGGTGGCGGTGGAAAACCTCACATTAACATCTTTATTTGTGACGAGGTGAGGTATAGGTAAAAACCGTCACAGTAAATACGTTATTTGTAACTCATTGAGGTGTAAGCCTCACATTAAATATCTCATTTGTACTCGTGGAGGTGAAAACTCACATTAAATACCTTATTTGTATAGTTGAGGTGAAAACTCCTACATACCTTTTTTATTTTGTAAACTAATTGAGGTGAAAACCTCAACTAAATACCTTATTTGTAACTTGTGGAGGTGAAAACCGTCACACTAATACTTATTTGTAAGTGTGGAGGTGAAAACTTCACATAAGATCTTATTTGTAATTTAGTGAGGTGAAATCACACATAAATCTTAGTAGATAATGTGGGGTGAAACACGTCACACTAACGATTAATTCTTTATTTTGCACTAGTGGAGGTGAAACTCTCAATAAATACCTTATTTTAACTTGTGGAGGTTAAAAGTCACTTAAATACTTATTTATCACGAGTGGAGATGAAACCTCACACTAAATACATTATTTGTAACTTGTGGAGGTGAAACTCACATTAAATATCTATTTTGTGACTAGTTGAGGTGAAACCTACACTAATACTTATTTGTAATAGTTGAGGTGAAACCTCATACTAATTACTTATTTGTAACTTGTGGAGGTAAAACTCACAATATCTGATAAATACCTAATAACTATTTTGTAACTAGTTGAGGTGAAAACTCACACTAAATACCGTAGGTTTAAACTAGTTGAGGGGTGAAGAACCTCACACTAAATATTCTGATTATTGTTGTATAACTTGTGGGAGGTGAAAACTCACATTAAATACCTTATGGGCCTACTGCGTGGAGGGAAACCTCACATTAATACTTATTTGTAGACTTGTGTGGAGGTGAAACCTCACACTATAAATATCCTTTTTTGTAATATTCGAGGCGATGGAGGTGAGAGAAACTCACCACTAAATACCTTATTTGTAATTTGAGGGTAAAACTAACTAAATACTTATTTGTAATTGTGGAGGTGAAAACCTCACATTAAATACTTATTTGTAACTAGTTGAGCTGAAAACCTAACTAAATACCTTATTTGTAACCTTGGCGAGTGAAAACCTCATACGTAAATACCCCACTATACTTATGTAAACTAGTGGAGGATGAAAACTCTCACACTAAATATATTATTGTAACTCGTGGAGGTGAAAACCTCACATAAATACCTTTGAATCTAATTTATGTAACTAAGTTGAGGTGAAACCTCACTAAATACCTTATTTGTACTTGTGGAGGTGAAAACCTCACATTAAATTAGCTTATTTTGTCACTAGTGGTTGAGTTGTGTTGGTCACTGAATTTAAGACCTCCCATTGACACGTCCCAAGCACAAAAGTAGCCTTGACTATTCAGTGAGGATTCTTGTGTTTGGGGTTTCACGTATCTAAGAACGTCCCCATTGACACGACCAAAACCCAAAAAGTTAAGCCTTGGACATTCAGTTTGAGATCTGTGTTTTTGGGTCACAGATTAAGAGTCCCTAACACATTATATATCGCAATGCCACCTGCTATACACAACTCAGGTGAAAACTACATTAAATACCTTATTGTGTCAATTACGTTGTAGCTGGAAACACAAATGCTAATATACCGCTTTATTTGGTGACTTGGCTGCGGTGGAAAACCTCACATTAACTACTTTTATTTTTGTGACGAGGTGAGTATGAGACCCTCAACAGTAAATACCTTTATTAAACTCGTTGAGGTGGAAATCTCACAATTAAATCCGTGTTTTCTAACTTTGTAACTGTGGAGGTGGAAACCTCAACAGTAAAGTGCTTTATATGTAACGAGTTGAGTGAAAACCTCACACTAATTTGTTATTGTAACTGGTTTGACAGGTGTAAAACCTCACATTAAATACGCTTACTTGTAACTCGTGAGGTGAAAACCCTCAACATTAAATCCTTATTTGTAACTCATGGAGGTGAAACCTCACATTAACTACTTTATTTGTGATGAGGTGAGGTATTAAATCTCACCATTAATACTTATTTGTAACTATATGAGGTGAACAACTCACATTAAACTACCCCTTATTTTTAAACTCGTTGAGTGTGTAAAAACCTCACGTTAAATACTTTATTTGTAACTAGATGAGGTGTAAAACCTACACTAAATAATTAGGGTTTTGGAAACTAGTTTTAGTGAAACACCTCACACTAGTAAATATCCGGGTGGTTGTAACTAGTTTGAAGTTGTAAAACCTCACATTAAAGGTACCAATATAATTTGTTAACTCCGTGCGGAGTGTATAACTCACATTAATACTTATTTTGTAACTCGTGAGGTGAAACCCTCACATTAACTACTTTATTTGCCATGGGGTGATGTGTAAAACCTACATTTAAATACATTATTTAAAACTCGTGGAGGTGGAAACCTCACATTAAATACCTATTTGTCCACTCGTGGAGGTGAAAACCTCACATTAACACTTTATTTGTGACGATGGTGAGGTGTAAAACTCTCACATTACATACCTTATTTAAAACTCGTGGAGGTGTAAACCTCAAATGAAATACGTTATTTGTACCACCGTGGAGGTGAAACTCACATTAAATACCTTAATTTGTAACTAGTTGAAGGTGTAAAATATCAATTAAATAACTTATTTGTAACTCGTGGGAGGGTGAAAACTCACTTAATACTTTATTTTGTGAGAGGTGAGGTTGTAAAACCTCACATTTAAATACCTTATTTGTCACTCGTGGAGGAGAAACCTCACATTAATACCGTTATTTGTAACTCGTGGAGGTGAAAAACTCACAAATACTATTTGTAACTCGGTGGAGGTGTAAAACTCACATTAAATACCTTATTTTGTAACTAGTTAAGGTGAAAACCTCACACTAGTGTTTAAATACCTTTAAATTATAAAGGTATTTAACTGTTTCAATATAAGGGTTTTAAATACTGCATCCATCTCCCATTTCTATGCTTTATTGTCTTTTTTGTAATCCTGTTGAATAAAATGACCTAATTTTCCCTCTATATATATATCTTAATACAGTCCAAGGAACGTATTATACATCACCAATTTAAGCTCATTCGCCATACCGTTAGGAATACCCTTTTTTCACCATGAATTTTCCATCTATTATATTTTAAATATCACCACTTTGAACTTAAGTTTTCTAACATTCTTCTTTTCATCATCTATTTTTAAAAGTGGTTCTGATGGGTTTCATTATCCGTTGACAGTGGTGAATGTGTATTACCAGGATCTACAATATCCTGAAAAAAGATTGAATTGTGTGAACCGGTTGTGGTGATTTTATATAGTTTCTCTTTCCAAAGTCATAACGCTCAATAAATCGGCTTTTTCCTTCATTAAAGGTACTGTATAATGTAATGCTGTTATTTTTAGAAAATTCATAAATGTCTGTTATAAAACCTCCCCCTCACAGTCCAATTTTTTAGGTTTCCTTTACTTTTATTAATCTCTTTGAAAGGCTAGCAAAGAGTATTACCTGTTTGTTTAAGGGAACCGCGTATTCCTCCTTCAATCAATAACGGTTTAAAGCATCTTGTACCCTCTTATCCTATGAGTTCAATCAAATCAGCGAACCCAGAATAACGACTTCCTTGGAATAAACTTCCTTCAGGAACTTGGTGATATTGGTTTATGTAATTCATTGCCAATTGCTTTCAGTTTAATGACATCATTAGAGCTTAAGTTTTTTTTGAATTCAAGCCCAAGTTCTTTAGCACTAATCATCCTCACGATACCTATCAAATTTTTCTCGTACAAGGTTGGATTTTTATCACGAGACAATATACAGACTTTTCTACATTGGCTTCATGCTTTTCTTCCAAAGTTGTGGTTTCCATAATCAATATCGTAGTTCATGCCACTTCTACTCTTATTGATGGGCTTTACCATGATTTTAGGATTGTCTGCTCATCTAATCTTTTACAAAATTTGTGCTGACAGAAAGACATCTGGAGATGAATTCCCTGGTACCAGTAGTTGTAAATCTTCCTGATAAAACTTTGGTATCTCTCCCCATGTGTGTGTTTGGAAATAGTTGGCTCTTTTTTGAACCAACACGAATGTAACCTTTTGTATGATCCTATTTTTTTACTTTTTAAAATAGAATATTTTATTAGTTTTCTTTTTACATTTGAAGAACAATTACCTCAGTTTTATGACAATTCTACAAGAGCGAAAACTTTTTAGTTTGAAAATGCACATGATTTATTTTTAAAACAAAATTCTTAGAAACCTTTACCTCCATTTATTTAAGAAAAATGAAAAACTTGAATTAAAAATCTTGAGCCGATGAAAATAGTCTTGTTGAAAATTGCTATACACTTGTCATGTCTTGTTTCGCTCCTCGGTGAGTTGAGTTATTTTCGTATCCCATCTTTTTGTAATCCACTGGTTTCCATATTCTATTTTTAGTTCTCTTTCTCTCCCTCCTCCCTCTCTCCTCTCTTTTCTCCTCCTTCCTTCTCCTTTTCCCTCTCTCTCTTTCCTCCTCCTCTCTTCTCCTCTTCTCCTCTCCTCCTTCTCTCTCTTTCCCTCTCTTCTTCTCTCTCTTTCTCCTCTCCTCTTCTCTCTTTTCCCTCTCCTACTTCCTCTTCCCTCGTCTCCCCTTCTCTTCAATCAATCTCCCTGTGTCGTCGCTTAATCTTGAATATCACTTACACCCCATAGAATATCTCATATTTATGGATTCTGTTATCTTATCCAAAACAATTTTTACACAGAAACAATAAATTCTTTTGAATTCTAAAAGAGCCTACGGTTTGCTACTAAATTTTTATTATTTAACATTTTAATTAATCCAAAGTTTGGTTTATCACATCGTATAAAGCAATCTTTTAATTGAAAATACCCATTCTTATGTGAGAAACAATTTATTAAAATATCCGGACTACCTTTCTTGAAGGTAGCTTGGACATAAGAAATGGAGAATTCTTGAAGCCTCTTGCTGTCATTTAGTATGAGAATATATAAGATAATATATGAACAACCTCCCATTCCCATAGTTAAATCATTTGTATTTCCTCTTATTGTATGATATAATCAATGTTTTTCTGTTTCATGATATAACTAGGGCAACCATATTATTCCCTTATAAATTCTTTTGATTTGTGTTTCCTAATTGTGCTGCCAAAAACTCATTCCCGATAGCCAGTGGATTCTTCTTCGAGACTGATTTATTGTTCCGATGGTCTCTAAGGTCAATTTTTAAGCCAATTAAAACCTTCATCAATATCAACTCAGATTGTCTATATTCTCATCAACGATAACGCTCTTTTAAATTCTTTTAATCGAAGTGTGAATTGTTGACTGGATATCAATACTTCTGTATCTTTTGAATACAACGGCTGTTTATTTAGGGATTATATTGTGGATAATCACTAATCTCACGCAAGTATTCCATCTTGGTTGTGATAATTTTAATTTATAAGCCATTTTTCATTTATTTTTGGTTTATTACTAAGTTTCTGCCGTTCAGA
>JAXMNL010001296.1:5286-19567 GCA_035128595.1 Eptatretus atami
TCTCCAGTGGAGGCTACATTTCCCCCAAGACAATGCTTTGGCCATTGTTGTTCCTCGTCTTGTGTAAATGACCTCTGCGATAAATCCCTCTGCCAAGCAGACACAGCAGCTGCGTCACTCTCTCCTCTTCATTTGGAAATGATTCGATTCTGATGTGATTCATTCATTCATGTCCTTCAATCCTGAAAAACCTCACAGTTATTGTTGTTTCGTTATGCATAATTTCTGGAAGAGCGGCTCCGCCATGATGCGGTGCCCCTGTTACCAGTAAGTTGTTACTAATTTTGCTGACCTCAGATAATGACAGGCTAAGTCAACCCACCTGATGTTATTTCAACGAGGGACAGGGCTAACTCAAGACCCGAAGATCTCAGGGGGCCACCATTACCGTTAAGCCAACACCAGGCAACCACGCAGCCTCAACCTATCACTTTGGAATATCATCAACAACCCAACAGGTCCGTTTCATTGATCATGTTTCCGCAGAGAGCAGACATTATATGTCGTACAGGGTGGGCCAAAATTCACTGAAGGTTTTCTTTTTTAATAACTTTTTTATTTTTAAATAAAAATAATGAAATAAATTGCAAATGGTAGTTTAATTCATGGAATTTATTTTATTTATTATTTTTATTTTACATCAATTGTGAAAAAATAATGTCCTGCAAATGGCCCCCATTGGCTTCTTCGCAAAGTCTTGCTCTTTTCGAAACGTGATCCGTTTAGAGGACAAAACTCCTTGATCGATCGCTGCAATTTCCTCGGTAATGTGTTTTTTCAATTCCTCGAGCGTCTGCGCTTGTTGACACGTCCGCGATCTTGAAGGTACCCCCACAGAAAAAAAAAAAAACAATCTGTGGTCGTTAAATCTGGTGAAACATGGAGGGCAATTAATGTTTCCAAATGTTGAAATTATGAGGTGACCAAAACAGTCCTCAACAAGTCCATTGTTGCTTCGCAGTAACGGGCCGCAGCTCCGTCTTGCCACAACCACATTTCTGGTGAATTTTTCACTTCCTGAAATATTTTTTTTCCCACCGTTGACCTGTATTGCTCACCCGTCACAGACACCGCATCACCATCATCATCTTGAAAAAAAATAAAAAAAATAAAAAAGGTCTTCCACTGCGGGCTGTCATGAACAGACCCCTTTGACTCAAAACGAGCAATCGAGTTCCGAATCGTGTTTTCTGATGCTTGCTCTCAAACAGTAAAATGATTGCGGAATTTTCTTGAGTTGAATTCTTGATTTCCCACTGAGAGTAATTAAAAATTTCATCAATTTTCACGCTCTCGTCGTGGTAAAAATTATTCTAAGCATCTCCAGTCTCTATCTGTAAAAAATAATATAATAATAATAATAATAAATTAATATAAATAATTTAAAAAAAGTTATTATAAAAAAGAAAACCTTCATGAATTTTGGCCCACGCTGTACTACTCGCAGAGCCGTATGGAAAATACCACGACAGAAAAAGCCTTGATGGCATGTTTTATATAAAACAAGGACAAATGTGTCAAGAGCAGCGTTCCTCAAGGTTTGTCGGCTAAAAAAAAAACAAAACAAACAACAACAACAAACAACACTTCCGATATTTCGTCACGTGCCTTGATTAAGCCAATAGCGAGACCCGTCATAATGTATTTACGATTTACGATATATAGTGTATTTACGAAATAAATAGTGTATTTACGAAATTACAATACGATAAATGGAATAATCCTTTAAATTAGTAACTGAACTTTTCGAAACTTTAAAGCAAATGTCCGAATATATTTAAAAAGTTCATGATAGATGCTCTCAAAAGGCACCGTCAATGCTAGGATGTGTACGTGCTTAGTATTTAAGGAGATCCGGATCTTGTATATACAAGAGCCGAGGTCCTCGAGGTTAAGTTTTAGTCTTCACAAGAAGAAGAAGAGAACAACAACACAACGCCAGAGCTCTCCATGAAGGAGAAGGAAGGAAGATCGGACCACCCTCCTCCCGGAGAAGCAAAGTTCGCTGCGACGTGGATACACTGTTGCTGAGCACACTAATGGGCATGGAGACTGCATGATGCGAACAGTTGGCCCAGCATGGGTAATGTGAGCGTGGTCGCAGCATTGCACAGACAGGAGGCCTGGTGTTGGCTTAATGGTTGAGGAGGCTGGCTTAAGATGTTAGGGTCCTGGGTTTGAGCCCCTGTTGTGCCGTTGACACAGTACCAGTTGGGTTGACTCAGCCCGTCATCATTCCAAGGGATGGCAAAATGAGTACCAGCTTCCTGGGGGGCAATAAGTCATTCGAGTATCCTGCGTCAGAGTGATCATACACGATTGTACTTCTGCCGAATGAACTGCCTGGGCAGCCTAGGAATGCTTATGGTTGCTGCCTTAGACTGCCAGAGCACAAGGGCGAAAGTAATGGTTTGACTTTCCTCATTGCTGCTTTTGATCGTGTCTGCAGCGATACAGGTGGAGGTGTCCGTGAGAAATATCTATAGCGAGGGGACTCGTTACGATTTTTGCTGCTTGGATGTGTTCAAGAGTGTTGGGGGCAACGTTCCCACGTGGCAAGGACGGCTATATCTTTTTGCACCAATGGCAGATTACTTGCTCATGTCCTCCCCGTTTGGATCCTGGAATAGAAGTACTTATCATGGGGAACTTGGTCGCTCGGCCGGATGCCGCACCGCTCGGAGTACACAGTTGACCTTCAACACGGTGGTTTTTCCTTGCAGGGAGACTTGGCGGAATAACCTAAAAGGTTCAAAAACGAGACGAAGATAGGTTCGGAAGTAACAGGTCGAGATTAGATAAGCGCGTGAATAGTTCGTACTCGGGGGTTAGTGTGCATCGATTGTTCTCGAAACAAATCGTTTGTTCTTGAGATCAAAGCAAACAATTAGTTTTCGTCCGTGGAGGAGAGACAATGGCTCATGACAGTACAAAAGGCAATTGTGAGCAAATAAATCTGATAAATATTTTTAAGTGGTTGGTGGGTTTGTGCGTTATTCTTTCACGGCCGAACCGTACGTAGCACCTTGGAGGCACCATATTTTGGGTGTAGGTACTTCAGAATTCGTGCAAGGTTTAGGGATTCAAGCTAGGCCCCCCGCCCCCCTTCCCACACACAACACACACACCCAAATCTCCACCCCCACAAGGAAAATTATCTGGGCTGGGCCAATGCACACCAAATTTTGCATATGTGCTGCAGGTACCCAGGGTCAAGTCATCGGTATAAACACTCCCTTTGCTCCACGGGTTAATTCTCTCCAGTACGTGTGTTTGTACGCCTGAAAAAACAAATAAACTGACCTCAAACAAGGAGCTGAGGAATGTGGCCCATCATTGCCGTGGTGCACTCTCAGGTGAGAGTGGGCTCTCCTGTGGTTAAAATATCGTATGCCCTGGTAAACTATCCGAAGGCTCAACTACGGTGGACGGCGATCCGCTGGATAAGGTGTGGATAAACTTGATTGGTAGATGGTGAATGTCCCACATGCATTGCACTGTCTTCTTAACTTGGCTGCAGGTTGTACGGCATGACCTAAATGGTCTCCCTTCTAATAGAGCACGATCATAAAAACTTACCCTGCCGCCTGCCAAGCACCTTCACGCCCCCATTTGATAATAGTCTTTGGTCGTGACTCCATCACTCCTCAACCCTTCTCGCTCCCGGTCACCACTACGAGACGCAGTCTCAATCTTTAGTTTTCATTTCGGAAGTAAAAGATGAGACTAAATGGACATGATTTGAGGAATGACGGAGGGAAGGAGACAAGACCTGGAGCAGGTAAAGAGCACGGTGAAAACACCTTGTTGAACATCACCTCGAAGTGTGCTCCCACGGTGAATCCCGTCGTGGCTGCCACCGACTCCCGTTCACCTCTACGAGCTTTTACCTGCACTGGGAAGCTCACAGAACAGCTCTCTCCAGTGAGTTGATAGGCGATGACCCGGATAAGAAGAAATATTAACTTGAGTGGGAATCGAACTCAGGCCGGGCAGTGAGAATGCCAAATCCTGACCACAGACCACCAGGCAAGACACATCAATGAGTCTTTCATCATTTCTTCAATATTCATTGCCATTCATTCAGTTATTCTTGTTTGCTTGTGAGAACAAAGATTGTCCTGTCTTCCTGTCTGCGGTCACATATATGACGGTGCTGTTGCGGGTGATTTGATCCTCACCTGAAAACCACCGTTGGTGTATTTTTAAAGTCACTCACTTTTGTTTTCTACCATCGTGTTCTTTGCTCAACCAACGAACACCCTACCACTTGGAGAACCACGTTCAGTCCTTTGGTAATTACCTTAAAAATCAAAATAATCACATCAAAAAACAAAATCTGCAGTCCGTGGACCTTTAAACCGTTTGAAACCCGAAAGGGTGAAGAGAGTCAAAAGGGTGTAATATAGTCGAAAGTGTTGAGAGGGTTTTAAAGGGACCACAAAATAACTGAAACCCTACATATCCCTCACATCATGTTAAACCCTTTAGACCCCTTTCGACCTGAACTACTGTTGGATGATCCAAAAGTTGGGATCCCAACGGAGCGTCCTCCACATGACGTTATGGTATAAGAAGGGGAAGTTGAGTTACTGAACCGAGTAGAGAACAGTCTCGACCATACACAAGGAAACGAAAAACGCTAGGAGAAGGCCATTCGGCCCATCATGCCTGCGCCACATCAACACCAGGACCAGACAGTTATATCCGTCAAAAACGACTCAATTTCAATGGAGAACGAGGGAAGGAATGTGGATGAGAAGAGATCGTGGCACGTCCAGGGATAATCCACCCAAGGGTGTCCAAATAAAAAAGGGGGAATTTTATTTATATTTCCCAAGGGAGGAATTGGTGTAGGTGGTTGTTCGGTGAGAAACACACATCACCACACACCACCACTTGACTAGACCCCCACGGACAGCCACTCCGTACACACAATCACCCCATCAATCTTGAAACTACCTAAAAATCCTGCCAACATCCCTAACCCCTCTAATCTCCATAACTTCCAGGTAACCATCTAATACCAATTAAACTTATCTCCTGTTTCTGCTGACACTACCTCCCCAGGAGACCATTCCATGCATTAACTACTTCGAGTGAAAGTCCCCTGTCTCACTACCGTGTTAACTCTCCTCTTCTTCACTCTCAGCTTATGGCCACTGTGTCCATATACTGTCTACTCTGCTCAATAATTCTTCTACACTTATTTTATCATATCCTCTCATTAACTCAAACATCTCCACGATATCTCCTACGTAATCACCTCCAATTTCTACAAGTAAAAGTAAGCCCCAGTCTCCATCAAGCACTCGCATCAAGCTCAGAACTCCTCAACCTCTGCTCTGTACTGATTTTTTTGTGACTGAACCTATTTAACTCCTTTCTTGGTAGAATTGAACTTTTTTCCCACATTTCATCTGCGTCATTTCCCCCATCGGAACCCCAAGAGCCATTCGCAAAGTCCTTCTCAGCACACCTGAACTCACAACCACATACAAACACTTTCATCCGCAACCTATGGAAGAGATACTGCTCTCCCCTCTGGCCTGGTGCCCCTGCCTCAGCTTTCACGCTGTGGAAAACGAAGGCTTAATTAGGATCATTGGACGTCACCCGCCACTGAGGCTAGTTTTGGGTCTCTCACTCTCACTGCAGGCAGGTCGGTGGTCTTTCTGTCTTACTTAAACCGTCTTCTCCGGGTCTCGCCCCCCCCGCTCGGTCTTATGTATGCAGTCCGCCAGCAACCCCTTCTGGTAGAAAACTACTAAATCACAAGATCATGCTCACCTTCACTCATTTCATTCCTTCAATTTTTCCGCCCACTGGAGCAAACTCCAAAACACTCACTTAACAATTCCACTCTTACCCTCCAGGTCTTCAAAAACAGCCGTTCACCACATCTTCATGTCTCCCCCCTTCCAAATCCAACAATCTTTTCTACCCCCGTTAATCCACCCCAAAACCCACCTCCTTCAAATTTCCCTGCTTTTCCTCCCGAAGCCCTGTTGCTCATCTTAAGATCCCCCAGTGTAAAAAACTTCGTCCGTATCCGTTTTATGATGTCCCATCTCTGAAAGTGAGAAATACTTGGTAAAAAAAAAATAAGATTCTCGGATCCGGATTCGGAACAATTCACCAGTTTACCAAAATTTCGAATGTCCAAATGGTGCGATGAAGCCCAAAGCACCCTGGAGTGGAGAATTTTCTTCACTTTGATGGGAAAGTTGAGTGAAAGGGGGAAGTAAATGTTAAAAGTCAAATGTACGTGAGAGTAAGTTAAAAAGGGCTTATTCCACCGTGAAATTGAGAGGCGTGGCTCGTCATCAAGAGGCAACCTCACCCAATATAATAAAAAAAAATAAACAAATAAAGCAACAGACACCTCTGTTTTTATTATTATATTTTATAATGAAACACCATATTGTTTAAACAAGAATAAACTCAATAAACAGCTCAAATCAAAACGCAGAGATCTTGTCCTGAAAAACGGCAGTTTCAGAACATTCCTACACAGAGTGTTTGCAATCCATGACGTAGAATCAGCGTCAGGGTTAAGATTACGAGTTTGTACGCAGAGGGCTTCAACTCAAAGAGTATATAATTAAAGTCTATGAAATGAGTTTTCGTCGGGGAAAGTATGAGAGGAGACAAGGTAAAATTATTTAAAATTGGATCGCCAACATCTTGCAAACCGGATGTAATTCACGATCAGAGAAATTTCACGCGAAGAAGAGATTCCGGATGTACGAACGAACCGGAAGTGAATGTTGAGGCCTAATGCTGACGCTTCGGCACGCGCGTTCGCAGTCAACCTCGTCTCTCTTTCGTTTCAATCTTTTAAACGTTCTTTGTTTCGTCGTGCATTCGACATGGAAGAAGCCTTTCTGCGCCTTTGTTGAAATCCAAAGGTTTTGCTTCTCCTCGTCGGGAGAGACGAGAACATCATCATCATTCGGACGCCGGCCGGCTCCAGGTTGCCTCGATATGTTCACCCCGTCTGTGTCTTGATTTGTCGTTCACGTGAAACTGTTTATTGAACGGAGCACGAAAAAAACGTAAGGAAATTGTCCTCGTATTCCCGAATCCAACAATCGCCCCCAACGACCCCCCATTCCACTCTGGTGGTGAACACTGTGATTGGTCACACGAACACCCCCCGCCCAGAGACGCCTCCGGAATCCTCAGGACGATGTTTCGTCACTTCATTAACTTATTATTTACGGACTTCTCCGGGCCGCTTCATGACAAGTGTCATCAGATTTAATTCAAGATGGAACTGCGGACTTCTCCGGGCGGTGTTCAGTACGAACCCACGTGTTCCCGCACCGTGCACCCCCCATCACGAAGTGTGAAGTATTATTATCTATATATTAATACTGAAGGACCAATTTGGCTCCTCCTCCGGTCGCGTCACGTTTTTCTCGGACTTTGACCTGGACTGAAAGGAAACTTCGTACCTGTTAAGAGTGCATCGCACATCGTGGGACAATAGTCATCTTTCAAATAATGAAGAGAAAAACACTTTTCGTTGAACGGGGGCGAGGGAGTGAAGAGGCGGGGCGTGGGGATGAAGAGGGGGCGAGGAGTGAAGAGGCGGCGGGCGCGAGGAGTGAAGAGGCGGGGGCGAGGAGTGAAGAGGCGTGGGGCGAGGAGAGTAAGAGCGGGGGGTGGGGATGAGGTGGGGGCGGGGATGAAGAGACGTGGGCAAGGTAAGCAAATTTGTGGCGGGGGTAAGCAAATTTAAAGCGGGAAGGACGGGGGGGAAATTGGGCGGGGGAATGAGTGGGCGGGGGTGGGTGAATTAAGCGGGTTGAGTGTGAGGGGACAGGTGGACCACGGAAGTGGGTCGGTGGAATCAAGAGACCAGTGTGGTGTTGGGGAGTGAAGAGGGGAGGCGGGGGCGGGTAATTAAATTTTGGCGGGGGTAGCAAATTGAAGGCGGGGGGATGGGGAGGGCGCGGATGATATGCGGGGGCAAAGCAGCCCCTGTCCCATCCATGTCCCTCGAGTTGTGACATGGTGAGGGTGGTTGAATGAACGGATCGTCTGTGACGGGTTTCGGCTAGTATCATTTACTTTGTTGTATCTCTCTTCAGACCGGATTGGAAGGGCTGTCTCGTACACCACCAGGGACCTTTGTTCAAGGGTCACGGCTCACAAATGAGGGACTACCTGAAACAGTGATACCTGGTAACAGTGATACCTGGTTAAACAGTGATACCTGGTAACAGTTGTACTGGTAACAGTGATACCTGATAACAGTGATACCTTGGTAACAGTGATACCTATAACAGTGATACCTGGTAACATATACCTGGGTAACAGTTGAACCTGCCAACAGTGATACTGGTAGCAGTTACCTTGGTAATATAATACCTGATAACAGTGTAACTTGATAACAAGTGATTACCTGGGTAACAGTGATTACCTGTAATAGTGATACCTGATAACAGTGCATACTTGATAACAGTGATACCTGATAACAGTGATACCTGGTAACAGTGATACCTGGTACAGTGTTACTTGATAACGTGATACCCTGATAACAGTGATACCTGGTAACAGTGATACCTGATAACAGTGATACTTTGATAACGTATTACCTGATAACAGTGATACCTGGTAACAGTGATACCTGATAACAGTGAACTTGATAAACAGTATACCTGATAACAGTGATACCTGGAACAGTGATACCTGTAACAGTGTACCTGGTAATATGATACCTGTAACATGATACTGGTAATGTGATACCTGGAACAGTGATACCTGGTAACAGTGATACCTGGTAATAGTGATACTGATAACAGTGATACTTGATAACAGTGATACCTGATAACAGTGATACCTGTAAACAGTATACCTAAGTAACAGTATACCTGGTAATAGTGATACCTGATAAACTGATACTTGATAACAATGATACCTGATAACAGTGTGATACCTTGGAACAGTGATACCTGGTAACAGTGATACCTGGTTAATAGTGATACCTGATAACAGTGATATTTGATTAAACAGTGATACCTGATAAACAGTGTGATACCTGCGTTAACAGTGGATACCTGTAATGTAGTGATACCTGGACAACAGTGATACTTGATAACAAGTGATACCTGATAATAGTGGATACCTAGGTAACAGTGAACCTAGGTAATATATACCTGATAAACAGTGATACTTCGAGACATGAACCATGGTAACAGTGATACCTGGTAATAGTGTACCTGAATAGTGATACCTGTAACAGTGATCCTGTAATAGTAGATACACTGATAACAGTGATACCTGGGTATAAACAAAGGTAATACCTGGTAATAAATAGTATACTGAATAACAGCTAGATACTTGAATAACAGTAGATACCATCGATCAACAGTACGATACCTAGTAACAGTCGATACCTCGGTAAACAGTGATATACGGTATAGGATACCTGATAACTGATACTGATAACAATGATACCTGATTAACAGTGATACACTGAATACCACGTGAATACCTGTTAATAGTGATACCTGATAACCAGTGATACTTATGATAACAGTGAAATACCTACGGTAACAGTGATACTGGGTAATAGTGATACCTGATACACAGTGATACTTGTAACAGTGAATACCTGGATAACAGTGAAATACCTGGTAACAGTGATACCTGCGTAACAGTCATAACTGGTAAAAGTGATACCTCGATAACAGTGATACTTGAAAAACAGTGTACTGATAATGGATACCTACGGTAAACAGTGATACCTGGTAACAGTGATACCTGATAACAAGATGATACCTTGAAACAGTGATACCTGAAATTACAAGTAATACCTATACACGTAACAACCTCACCAAAGTGCATGATACTACACCGCTCAGCGACTCAACAACAGTGAACATACTTGATAACATGCATACCCCTATGAAACTCCAACCATACATGTCCGATACCTCCACACACCGGTAAACCAGTAGCAATTACTCTCGATAACAGTGCCCGACCCGCCAACAATACCTGGATTAACATGACCCCATTAAAGCCTAAGATCAAGCATAGTGTGATACCTTGACATCCACGTGACGCACAACAATACTAGCCACCGGTAACCAGGAATACCCTCGATAATAGTCCACTCCCAGTCCATCTCCGACCATACCTGTCCAACACCAGAGACACTACCTCCGATAACAACCCACCCCAACACGTGATCTTGATTAACAGTGCACAATACCCTGATAACAGTCCGATACCCTCCACCAAGCACCACGCCCACACATGGTAACCCAATCCACCACAAGTAACACCCCTCCCACACCCCAACCCACACAACCCCAACCAGCGGTACACGCCAGTACTCCCACGATACCTGATACACGGGACGCACTTCCGATTAACAGATCCCCCGAACATACACTGATAACACGCCCTACCGATACCTGTAAACCACCGAACGACCATGATGACCCTGATACACACCAAACAGGTGACATTTACCTCGCATAACAGACAATCCCTCTCCACAAGCCTACACACCCAGCCTAAATAACTCCTTGAACACAGTGATACAACTGGTAACAGTGATACCTGGGGAAAAACCAAACAGTACTGAATACCCTCCACCTCCACACCACGGTACACAGTGAACTCCACACACCCTGGCCACGCCCACCCCAACCACCCCCGGTACCCCGAGTGATCACCTCACCGACCTTAACAGCCAGATACCTGACTATAACATGCTCGACCTACCTCAGCATCGAGCCCACCAACAACCCCACCCCACACACGGTAACAGTGATACCCCATCCACACACCGCACCCAACACCCCCCCACAGCTACCCCACCGCCACAACCCCACCCCAACTCCCCACCCAAAGGCGTAACCAGATGATTACGCTTCACGGCTATAAATCCACGAATACCTGCGATAACCACCAGCTCGACGATACTTGATAACAGTAGCATACTTGACTCACACCAGTCCAACCTACAAGCCCCACCCCCGGTAACACACGAACGTGCTCCCACCAAATCTACCTAGCAACAGTAGCGGACATACCTCCATAACAGTCACTTACATTGCAAAACTCAAGATACCTCCCACGAGATAACAGTGTACCCTCACCAAACGTACCACAGTCGACCCATACCTGGTACTCGCTAGATCCGTCCAATGGTCCGAACCTCACACAACAGGTTTAACAGTGATACCTAAACAGGTAATAGATGAATAAACAAACTCGATCACGTGATCAACTTCAGATAAACAACAGTGTAACATCGACCATAACGTTGATACCTGATAACAGTGAAAATAACATGGTAAAAAACCAGTGCAATAACTTGATAACAGTGATACCTGCTGAACCAGTCGATACTATGACAAAAGAGCATAACACTGGAAAACGTTAACCTGATTAACGTAGATACCTAGGAATAACAGTGAATACCAATGTTAAACCGTGACACGAGTATCATTTGATAAGCCCTGTTATGATATACCCCATTCATTAAATATGAAAAAGTAACATGAACTTCCAACCTGCGCACGAATATAGACCATTATGATGTTCATAATTCACAACATTGAAACGAGTTGGTTAATCAAATGAACCGTATAATATATATAAAATAAGTAGAAACTCAATCCATGTGAGTCAAAAAAAGTTTTTCTCATTCCAGTTTGTTCATTGGTTACAGTGAATAAAGAAACCTTCACTGCGGCCCAAAGATTTTACATTCATATCACCAAGCAATGAGAAAGAAAATATGTTTGGGACTATTCTCGATGACGAACTCAGTCATTGTAGAAAATAGGTCATCATGATCAGTAGTGCGTTGTAAGGGGCTATGCAAATAAACGAGTACGTAGTGGTGGGCTTCCTCTAGTTCGCAGAAAAATTACTCAAGAATGACACACCTTGTGAACAGTAGAACACCTACGCTGTACACACACTACTGAGATGATATGTTGCCATATATGTCAGAGCACATTCATGTACAAACCTGTGAACTGTTGTGGAGATGCAGGATCGTGCAGATCTCCTGATTATCTTAATGAACAGAAACAGGGTGAGCTGAACATAGCGAATGGCTAATTTCATTTCACCGCCACCACATTCCTGGTGAGCGAGTTATATAATGCTGTATGTCGCAAAGCCCGCAGGTCTACAAGAGCTCTGCGGTTCGTTATCATATCTCAATCTCATCATCATCATTAATCAATCTTCTTATCAAATCAATGTCATCTTACATTCAATACATCTCTTATCACCATCACTCATCATCATCACTTCTCAGCATCACATACTTCTTCTTACAATCATCATCATCATAATCATCTTCATCATCTTACAATTTTCATCTATCATATACATCATCATCATCTTCTTCTTAATCATCATCATCTATCTTACATACATCTTCAATCAATCATCATCATCATCATATATCATCATCTTCTTCCTCATCTTATTCATCTCAATCATCTCATCATCATCAACATCATTCAATTCTTAACCATCATTCAATCATCATCATCATCATTCAAATTCATCTTCTTCTAACACATCATCAATCTACATCATCATCAATCAATCATCCGATCATCATCATCTTCTCCCATCTTCTCTTCATCTATCATCTTCTTCATCATCAAGCATCATATATCATCAATCATCTTCTTCATCATCAGCAATCATCTCATCATCTTCACCATCAAACAAAATTTGTGTTTGTCAGGCCATGGTCCCAAGGACTGAATCAATTTCAAAATAGAAGCATGGGTGACAACGGATACCCATGTAAACAAGTATAGTACACCAGCTATTCCCAAAATTCCCATATCCAAGTGATAGACAGACGTCAATCGAACCAGAAAAAAAAAAGGAGAAAAAATCGAACGAAGGGAGTACAATACAGTATTATACTAACCGATTGTTTCTCTGTTTTGTATTGTCCGGCGAGCGAAATTATCTTCAGCCATACCTTTGAGCTAGAAAGCTGAATTTGAACACAAAAGTGAAAGAATGTGTTTGGACAAAAACTAATATTTATTATTTTTTTTTGATGAATTAATCCATAATTGATTTAATTACATGATTATTATCGATTTAGTTAAAAAATTATTATTTATTTCTCATCTCTATCTGACGGCAACATCTCGGGACATTTGAGTGAGGGATGCTGATAATTTTGGACATAGACAGGCTGGATGACCCGGGGGGGGAGTGAAATTTTTTGGAGCAAATAATAAACGGAGGGGGAAAAAAGGATATTTTTGACATTATTGATCATCCATCGAGATAAAATTATTTAATTTTCGATTAATTACTAATTTCAAAAAGAACAAGATCGATGAAAACAAGTGATGGTTTCGGTACACTATATAGCCAATTTGATTAAGAATAATAATTAATAAATATACGATAATTATTATACTTTAATAATTAATATGCAAATTAATGCGATAATAAATTGTACATAGCTCTCCATAATCCAGTCATCCATGAATGTGCGACTCGCGGCATATAATGTCGTGCGCTGAGATTTGTTATTTATTTATTTACATGGAGTGGTGTACTGATTAACCCTCACATGATACTCCTTTTTGTAAATATATCATAATCTACTTTCAAAAATATACTCGTGAGAGATCCAAGTTCGAGTCCACACTTGCTCAAGACGGCTCAGACCGCGAGCACTACCCAAAGGCACCGGCAAATATCACGACGACATGCGCAAACATGACAAAGTGTCACGGCAATGTCGGCAAATCCCTAGCGAAAACCCGTGAAAGTGAGTATGGAGCGCAGAAGTACCACTGTGGATATGATCGCAGCCAGCTTGCAAACGGGCCGCCCTGGGAACAGACCGGGAGATGACAGAGAACAAGGAATCTGAACACATGCTCAGGACCTGGGACCAGTGACAATTTGCCACATTCAACACGAAGAAATCGCGTAGACGTCCCACTCCTCAGTGCCCGACGAACATTTGGTTTGTCCTGAATGCGAGCACATCCGAGACGACTACCCGAACCGCTCGGCTGCTCTTCCTCATCTCTCTCTGGTGCGATAAATCCCTCTGCCAAGCAGACACAGCAGCTGCGTCACTCTCTCCCTCTTCATTTGGAAATGATTAGATTCTGATGTGATTCATTCGATTCACATGTCCTTCAATCCTGAAAAACCTCACAGTTATTGTTGTTGTTGTTTCGTATGCATCATTTTCTGGAAGAGCGGCTCCGCCAATGATGCGGTGCCCCTGTTACCAGTAAGTTGT